>JANZLB010000019.1:21979808-21993224 GCA_026167865.1 Notarius quadriscutis
GAAAGGCCCTCGCCGGCCACGAAGCTCGAACCCGGACCTTCTTGCTGTGAGGCGACAGCGCTAACCACTACACCACCGTGCCGCCCACAACTCCAACCACTTCTTCAAATTTGCTGATGACACAACTGTGGTGGGTCTTCATCAGCAACAATGATGAAGCAAATTACAGAAGTGAGGTGAACCAACAGCCACGTAGTGTATGAATAACAGTCTCTCCCTAAACATGGAAAAAACAAGAGATTGTTATTGACTTCCAGAAGGCCCACACCCAGTACTCCCTGCTGACCATCAGTGGAACTGCTGTGGAACGGGTGAGCAGCACCAAATTCCTGGGGGGTTAAGAACAACACTGGCCAAGAAAGCTCAGCAGCACCTCTATTTCCTCCAGAAGCTGAAGAGACCTGGAGGTCTGACACCCATCATGCACACTTTCTACTTTAGCACCATTGAGAGCATCCTGACCAGCTGCATCACTGTGTGGTCTGGGAGCTGCACAGCTGTCAACTGTAAGATCCTGCAGCGCATAGTGAATGCAGCTGAGATAATCACTGGTGCCTCTGTATCCTCTCCCCCGGACATCTACAACACCCGCCTAGTCATCATCATTGTGAGCGACCCCATCCACCCTTCTCAGACCTTCTTCAGTCCCCTGCCTTCTGGAATAAGGTAGCAGAGCCTCTGAGCTAGCTCCACCAGACTGGCAAACAGCTTTACATGCACCAGGCTGTTACAATGCTGAACTAACTCGCTCTCACTCATTCTCACTCACTAAAATTCATTTGTAGTATTGTATAATAGAAAACACCTCTGAACATCTGCTCACTACTTATCCTGCAAGTGTATCATTATTTGCACATTGAAGATACTCTCAGATCCTCAGCCGTTTTGCACCATTACCATTTGCATCATTTATGCTTGTATGGTTGTGTGTGTGTGTGTGCACATTTTTTTTTACATCAATACTTTTGTATATTTATGTTTACACCGAGAGTCTGGGAGAAACAATATTTCAATCCTGTCTACATCCAGTACATATGGCAGAATTGACAATAAAGTTGACTTGACTGCTGTCATAGTGATTCTCCAGACTATCCATACTAGTCAGAAGGACTAGAATGTTAAGTAGAACCGTGTGCGCAAGTCCGAGGTGCACAGCTTTGTGTCCGGAGTCGAGAACATTCTTGTCCCTCCATGACCAAAACTTCGATTAATAGCACACAGGAACTATTATTAAAGAAGCAGTTTGTAATTTTTACAGCCTGCCTGTGAGGCAAACTGTAATAAAAACACTGGCAGGCGTTTCTCCTCACTCCCTTTGAAACTGTGTCTGAAAACACTCCCTCAGACATTCATTATTTACTATATAGAATGTTCTTTATTGAGCAATATACGTTTTAAGCCACTGGAGTGAATTTAATCAATTTGAGAACGTGCCAGAAGCACATTATATTGAGCAAACAAAAGAAACAGCCAACTTTATTAAGCACGAGAGCAGAACCACAAACATGTCCAAGCGAGTGTAGTGATTTTTTTTAAACAAGAATGGAAACTAAGAAAATACAGAAGATAATTTAATTTTGATTTTCTGTACAAGTACACTACTAAAGTGCATGTTGGATTTAGTTGTCATTAAAAACATTTCCTTTGCATTTGTATAACTTCAGTGCAGAACTACTGTGTAATGTTTGTACTATGGCTTTCCAGTATTCTGTGGATCATAATACATCGATGTATATAGGAATCATTCCAAGACAAACCTCTTCACATTGTCAAACGTTTAACATTCAAATGTCTAACGTAGGCATGTCTACTAGGGCTACTAATATTAAAGCAGATCAGTGTTGGCTTGCAGCACTTATTGAATAGTTTAATACACTATATAAGCCAAAGGCTTGGGGAAATCTGACCGTCACACCCATGTGTGCTTGTTGAACATCCCATTCCAGATTAAATCCTGCTTTGCTGTTATATCTTCCACTCTTCTGGGAAGGCTTTCGAAAAGCCACAAAAGCATTAGTGAGGTCAGGCTGGTGTTGGGTGACGAGGCCTGGGGTGAGGTCAGTGTTCCAGTTCATCCCAAAGGTATTCAGTGTGGTTGAGGTCAGCGCTCTGTGTAGAACACTCAAGATCAACCTTGGAAAACCATGTCTTTATGGACCTTGCTTTGTGCACAGGGGCACTGTCATGCTGGAACAGGTTTGGGCCTATTAGTTCCAGTGAAGGGAAATTGTTACAACACAAAAACCATCCGATAAAATTGTACGTACGCTTCCAACTTTGTGGGACCAATTTGGGGAAAAACAACATGTGTATGCCATGGTCAGGTGTCCATAAACATTTGGCCATAAAGTATGGATTAAAGTTATGTTCATTACAACAATATATTGGCATAGACATTTAAATAAATTGCATGTATGCTTAATAGCAAGCTACATATTTCCCATGGTATGTGCCACAGACAGATCAACAAATGATGAATCTGACAGTACATTTTTATTTTGTGATAATCACATGGTCACAGTTATAGATTTACATCTATAGGGTCTCAATCTACTTAGAAACAGAATACATATCAACATGAATATTCTTCTGCTCCTCTTGATCTGATAACTAGGCCTATAAAATGAGCTAAAGAGAAACTGTGTGTGTGTGTGTGTGTGTGTGTGTGTGTGTTGGAATGCAGTGTGTCAATCTAAATGTGAAAAGAAGAAAAAAAAAATTCAGGAAATGGCCAACTTGCAAGACCTACAGAGGATCCAATGCCAAATTTGAATACATTTGGTAGTATAAGTGGGACTCTTTAAAGAGATAAAAATGTACCCATGAAATGATGGTTGACAAATTAAATACTAATAATATACAGACTCTATACACAAATTAGCCCTATATTGATAATCCTTCCCATTTTAATACAATTTTAGAGATTTGTTTTGCAAGCCTCCCTCCCATTTCCTCGTTTGTCATATGTACAGTGACCATCTTTGTTAGACACAAAACGTACACAAGTGCAACGATGTCTTTTTTTCTCTCCTTCTTTCTTTACAATGAGTAAAACCAGAATACATGCTGAAGTTCCGTGAATTGGTATAAAATGTAAAAGCAATCCAAAATAAAACCCTCCTATCATAAACAGAACACAAGGGAATAAGCAGAATAAAAGAAATAAGTAAATTTCTTAACTTTATGGGGAGATGACCGTTCAATCAACAGTGAAAATGCATGCAGTGGAATATGGGTTTTAGACTAAACGTCATGTACTGCACATGATTCAAGCATTACACTTATCTGCTACATAAAAAAAGGAAAAAAAAAATCCCAAACTAACAAAAAACAACCAACCAAACAAAACAACAACCAAAAGAAGGGTGGTTTCTCAAAAGTTTTGAGAAAAACAAATCTTACTTTGTCCCAGAAATCAGTTTATTTCAAGATGCTCCAAGTTCCTTTAGAGGTATAATCTGTTAAATTAATTTTTATTGTTGCATGGCTTGATAAATATTATCTATGCAAAAATGGAAAGGTCTGTCCGAGATTTTATTCTTGCTCTACTATGTGAATTATAAACCTGAACCTGAGAGCAGCATTCAAGGAATAATAATAATAATAATAATAATAATAATAATAATAATAATAATAATAATAATAATAATAAAAGTGATTAACGATTTGCTTTAATCACTTCTCACGCTGATCTCCACCACTAACGATCCTACAGTATAACACATTTAAATTGTAGTAGGATTATAGAGTATCTTTACAGTAGCGGAGAAGCCTCGATACACAGTGTGTACTTTATAGCTGAAATATAGCTGGTTCTATTTATTTTGTCTACAGTTGAATATCTTCTGGTACAAAATATGACAAAATGACTTCCATAGGAACACAGTCGCATGAAGAGAAGTTTACATACTTTTAATTTCACTTAAATCTCAACAACAGTCATAGGTAACACTGATATTTCTGGGAATATACAATATTTAGAGAATATCCTTACAGTATAATGTTACATGCAAGAGTACTTCAGTTGACATTCCTCACTGCAAGTCGCTAGAACAGAGAAAGGAGGGAGAGCAGCAATGCAGAATTAAAGACAATGACACGCTTAAAGAAAATAAAAAGTCTGTCACTAGATTGCAAATGTTCATTTACAGAACTGAAACATACATATTGCACATATGATTAGTACAAAAAAAAAAAAAGAGACAGAGAAACCAAACAAAAAAGAATGAGAAACAGGAAAAAAATAACACTTGCTAAGCAAATCTCTTCACTGCTGATACTCATCTCAGATAGAACAAACTTCTATCATAGTTGCTGTACATAAGTGAATACTTACAAAAATGAGACAAGTGCTATTTAGATCTTTCATATCCGAGTTAAGATCACATTAATCAGATCATAACTTCAACTCCTTTCTATACACAGCATATTCAGCATAAAGAAAGTTACAAAAATTGAAGACGTGCGTGAAAAAATATGGTTTAAACCTCATCTCTCAATCTTCTGTAATAAGGTACATATACTCCTGGCATATACCACTTCATATACTTCTTAGCAGGATTTGTGAGCAAGTGAAAGGCATTCATGAAAAAAGAAAGAAAGAAAGAAAGAAAGAAAGAAAACCCCAAACAAACCAAAAGCAGAAGAAGTGTAGAAAGCCTGTTTCAATTTACGCTGCATGCAGAACCACGAACAGCAGCACCAAGGGGATCGAAGGGGGGCACACACACACACACACACTCAGCCCGCTGAGAACACATATCACAGCAAGAGCCCGGGAGAAATCTTTTCAAATGTGGGGAAAGAAATCAGTCACTCTGAAATATAGCTTCCTTCCATAAAGTCAAAAACAACAGTCCAAATCCTCTTGAGCAAAGCATGTTTTTTTTTTTTTTAACCTCCAAAATACCCACTCAGTCAAATCATCTTTATCATCATCTTTAAATGTACAGTTACTTCATATCGTGTTATTCATCCCTAAAAAAATAGTTAAAAAAATAAAACCATGGTGCACTAAGTGACCAAGACTGATGAGTCAAGGCCTAAGGAGGATTCCTGCATCTGCTCGCTCCTTCCTCCTGCTCTTCTGCCTCCTGATTGTTCAGTGATGAGCAGATGAGTGCAGTAAACACAGTTCTGCCGGAACACGGAAGAAGCTCCTTGTGTTTGTTCAGGAATCTTCCAGAGTTTTGCTTCAAAGGCAATCAGAGGAGTTTCAGGTCAAGCCTTCACTCGCCTAATCAAAAGTGTTGGATTGAGTTTTATAACAGTGAAACTAGATCTTCTACTTCAAGAGTATAATACTGAGATTTTTCTCTCACACCTCAGACGCAATTTGTTCTGTAACAGTAATATTGATTGTTGATATTATTTTACAAAATAGTATATGCACGACATACACAAAGCATTTCTTACTAACTCAGTAACTGCTTTTGAATAATTGGCACATTAAAGTCTGCTAACTATTTCACAGAGAACTGTGGTCTACAGCTACATTAAATACTGGAACACGTATGTCTTTGTGGGTGACTTTATTCATGGATAGACTGTTGATCATTGTATTTAAACTCCCCGTTTCTAGGAATCATCATTCTACTGAGACTGTTTGTTTCTGCTAATTAGCAAGCAGGGTATCTTGTAGTACTCCATAAGCAATTAATTACAAGATAAAACAGTAGCTATGGTCTTTGTGCATGCTTGGCATTGCCGTTTCATGAAAGCTGGACAGATGTCCAGATCTGAAGTTTAAAAAAAAAAAAAGAAAGAAAGAAAGAAGGAAAAAGAATCAACCCTAATGAGAAAAAGAAGCTTTGCCTAGGAGTGGACAGTTGAACGGTGATGTGGAAATGTGGAAATGGAGGTTGGAAACCCATGGGGTCTAGCAGCCCTCTGAAAGCCTGGAAGAGAAAGCCAGTGCTACACAGTGTGCGTCCCCTTTCTCTTCCCAGAGGAAAGGGGCTCTAAATGAAATGAAATGTATCACAATGCCATTTTTTGTTTTCAGTCCCCATGGTTCCTGGGCCACAGTCTTTCACATGCCAGCTATAGAACAAATCTGCCATGGTGCCTCTGGAAAGTCAGTCCCAATCTCTCACACCACAGTGCTGATGCCACTGTGTTTGGGTTTCGCGCTGCCCGGGCCAGCCGCTGGGGGCGGAACCTGGCTGTGGTGGTGCTGCAGGTGGGAAGGGTGAGGCGGGTGCTGAGTGTGTGGCCCATGAGCGTGTGGTGCATGCGAATGGCTATGGGAGGAAGAGGCGGCTGCGGAAGAGGGGTGGTACTGGATGTGTGCAGGTGGGTGGTAGTGGTGGTGGTGGTGGTATGGAGGTGGGTTCTGCTGAACGTGGCAGTACTGGGTGTGGTGTGGTGGATGTGCGTCGCTTAGGCTTGTGCCCTCACGAGCTGTGTGGTGCAGGTTGGATGGATGTGGCGTGTGAGAGATCAGGGTGGGGTGGGATGGGTGAGAAGGCTGTGGGGGTAGAGAGGGTGACTTGGCGCCCCGCTTGGTGCCAAACAATGAGCCAAGCAGTGAGGATGAGCTGGGCACAGAGTGCTGGTGTGAGGGACAGTCACGACTGGAAGCAGCACGGCGCCTCATGTGAGGGCTGCTAATGATGGACCCCTGTAAACAAACACACACACACAAAATAAGAGGAATGAAAAGCAGTCCTACCATAAAATTCTGTACATCACTCAAATACACAGCAGGGGGTCGGACTACTGTGCTGAAAGGCTGCAACACTGCTGGGCTGATTCATCACACACAACTAATACTAATTAGGTGTTTACACGCAATGTATTTTATTTTCATCTCAATTAACAACAATATGAATATATTTATGAAAACAGATGCATCTACTTTATGGATACTCCCGATATAAAATGCAGTTCAGGCAATAAAATCATCTGATTGTTTCATGTTTACCAAAAAAAAAATCCTTTTATATCACCTTGCTCCTCCGATACCAACATGACCTGTGTATAATCTCTGTAATTATAAATAGAGCAGTTTCATGTTGGAGTATTTTTCAGTATAGTTGAAATGTATGTAGTAATTTAAAATTGGTCATGGTAACTCAAACAGCTTTCCAGGACTGGAGTCTGTCATCCTGCTATAAAAAACAAAAAACAGTGCACTGAAGAAAAAAAAAAAAAATCAAAACCATTTAAATCTGGTAGAAGTAGAATGTAGTTGGAATAAAGAAAAGACTACAGAATGAATTTACAAGCAGTGCAATGTAAAATGCATTTCCATGCTGCACACTGTTCATCAGTATGGCATATTTTATAACAAAATGGACAGAACATTCAGGCAACATGACAATATGCAGAACAAGACCTCAACTGTCAGTGTCACGTCGTAGAAGAGAGAAGATACTGAATGGTTATGCATGCCATGCAAAAGCTGGAACAGGCAGTGAATAGTAAATATTAATAAAGTTCAAGTTTGCTATATTGTGTGGTTTTGCTTGTGTGTATACATACACACACACACACACACACACACATACATACATACACGACCCCCTGCTATAAATACACCCATCCCAGTCAAATTTAATGGTTTTTAATTTGTCCACAAATTCTGATCTTAATAATCATTCTCAGGCATGGATGGATGAAATATTCCTAGTCATATTCCTACTGCTGTACTTTCTAGTACTCTGCCCTACTCTTTTTTTTTTTTTTAAAGTAAAAAGCGATTCTTTGTACTGGATAGGAACAGGTACACAAGGCTGGAAAGGAAGTGGAAGGGTCTTTCCTTTCAAAGTTCAAACAAATAACATTTATTTGCATCACAGCCACAAGTAAACACACCCGGTAAAGTTTGGACACACCTACTCATTCATAGGTTTTTCTATATTTTGACTATTTTCTACATTGTAGAACAATACCGAAGACATCAAAACTATGAAATAACATATGGAATTATATCGTAAACAAAACAAAACAAAAAAAAAGTGTTAAAAAACCCCAAAATGTTTCATATTTTAGATTCTTCAAAGTATCCACCGTTTACCTTAACGCTTTGTACACTATTGGCATTATCTTAACCAGCTTCATGAGGTCGTCACCTGGAATGCTTTTCAATTAACAGCTGTGCCTCGTCAAAAGTTACTTAGTGGAAAATTAAACAGTAAATAATAAATACAGTAAATAACCCCGTTTCAGAACTGTAGTAATCCATATTATGTTGAGAACCGCTCAGCTAAGTAAAGAGAAATGACAGCCAAGCCAAGAAGCCTTTGTCACGCACAGACTTAAGCACATAGTGAAATTTAACCCATCTGAAACAGTGAACACGCACACAAACAAGTGAGCAGTGAGCGCACACATACCCAGAGCAGTGGGCAGCTATGTCTGGGGAGCAGTTGGGGGTTAGGTGCCTTGCTCAAGGGCACTTCAGACCATGACTGCCTCATGTTAACCTAACTGCATGTCTCTGGACTGTGGGGGGGAAACCGGAGCACCCAGAGGAAACCCATGCAGACACTGGGAGAACATGCAAACTCTACACAGAAAGGCTCCCGTCAGCCACTGGGCTCAAAACCAGAACCTTCTTGCTCTGAGGCGACAATGCTAACTACTACACCATTGTGCCACCCAGCCATCATTATGCTTTAGACATGAAGAGTTCTTTTTTTTTTTTTTATAAAAATAAAGAAAAACCATTGAATTAAAAGGTGTGTCCAAACTTTTGACTAATCTCATATCTGATAAATTTTCACAGGATTCAGTACTTTAATATTGTGCGATTTCTTCTCTCAGCCCAGTAGGGAAGATGGCCATGCAGTTGGTTGCAGCCCAGATGATGTCGATGGTATGGAACGGTCCCTCTGGAGCTCAATTAATGAAGACCACAGCAGTAAGCAGCACTCTTTTTAAATACCACCCTGGGAGAAGTGAAGCATGATGGAGCAACCAGTATGAGTGTATAATTGCAGTATCACCGTAATCAAACCCAAGTTTGATTAACTAAGTCACTTCAAAATCCCAATTAGGAGCTGCAGAAACGGGCCGCTTATCTTGAGAGTTGACATAATGGTTTTCACATAATAGTACTTTCGGCATAAAATGTAAAATTAGGTCTGTTTTCAGTGTTCTGTTCGTGAGCGTATTGTAGTTCTGGAACTACTGTGGCACAATATTGGTAGCTCCAAATTAGGACTAAATAACTGGTTTATTGTTAAAAGCTGCATGATGTGATGACCTCCTCTAATGAGCTGAATGAAATTTGTCTGCAGGGTTATGCGACACCGTCAATGCCCCAGAAGCCTCGTGTTCAGACAGATGTTGTCCTCCCATCTCATAAGAAGCTGGCTTCTCCTGACAGTGTGGTCAAAGAGAGGCTTTTTGTCATCTTCAACCCCTCACCACTGCCAGTGGACATACTGGAAGATGTGTTCTGGTGAGTGCTGTGATGTTCACACAGTATAAATATATATATATATTTTTTTCCCCCACCTTGCAGATTGCTTTGTTTTCTATGAAACCAAATGCCGTATTGTGTAAAAATTAAGCCAGAAAAAACCCTATATTTTCTAAAACGTGTGTACTTCTGGACATGGTTCTCTGCATGCTTCATTACGTGGATCAAGATTTCCTTCTACTTTTGAAGCATTAATGATTATTGATGTCCATCCGTTTATCCTTGATTTTTGCAAAAGATGGGTTTTATTAGATTAGTACAGTTGTTTAGTAGACTGAATGAATCTTTTTTTTGCTTTCCGGTAACCGTGAATGAACATGCAGGTTTGTTTTCTCGCCGCAGTCGTTTTGGCTCTTTAGTGGAGGTGTTCCTGGTGCCAGGCCGGAATGTTGGCTACATTAAATATGCAGACCGAAAGCATGCAAATGACGCCATGGCAACACTTCATGGCAGAGTGGTAAACGGTGTGAAAATGAAGGTCATGCTTGCTGATCCACCTAGAGAGGAGTCTCACAAGAGGCAGAGAACTTACTGATACAGCTTCCAAATTAGAGAAGGTAAGTCACAACTCCTGGTAAGGCATCACCTTTAATCCAATCCCATCATCTGGCTCACTGAGGAACCTCAGCGTGCAGGTGTTTATCAATATTGAGTTACTCTAATAAGACATAACACGCGTCATCCTTTCATTAAAGCTATTTACGTGAGAGAAAAAGTGTGGACAGTTTTAATCATTCCTAGCTTATCATGGCTTTTTAAACTCTGATTTTTAATGTTGACTCTCGTACATTGTTTTTAAATTAGTGTGCTTGTAATCAAGTACCATTCTCTCTCACTCATGCCTTCAATTCAGCTCAAGATCAAGCATAAAGAAAACCTATTTATCTTTTGCATGTCTGATAAGCACTCAACCTCAATTCTGTGCTAATGATTTTTATCTCCTCACTTATCAGTTACTGAATGGAAGATGAAATTAGATTATTATGCAAAAGGAAAGTGATTTTCTTCATGGGGATTCCATAATCTGATTTTATTTATTTACCATGAGGTTTTTCACCTTTTTTTGGGGGGGGGTCTCTCTCTGGAGTCTGTTTCTTCAAATTCCATAGACAAAAAAAGGGACTACTGTCAAAGTAACATTCACTAATCTGTGCAAGCCTTTTAAGGTAGGGGACAAGATAATTTTTTTTTTTTCTGGGCTGATCAAGGACACCAAAAATCGATATTTGGAGCCAAAATTCATTTACCATAATTTTGATGTTTTGAAGATTTTTGAAGAATTCAGTTCTTACTCAGAACGTACATTTAAACATTGTTCATTGAAAAGTGCTTTGAATAAAACTATGCAAAAGGTATACCGATGATGGTCGTCATCACAAGGTGTATGTGCTTGAGAGAGTGAGTGAAAATATGCTCCTTCATTCCTGACTTTCTCACAAACACCAAAAAGCATATTTGGATTTACTTGACACATTGTCCACATTACTACCAATCCAATAACGCTCTGAGCGGGACATTGGCCCAGACTATGGAAGTATGGGCTTTTTTGCATCAGATATGCACATGCGTAACAACACTTTTATCGGCAAAGAAACAAGTGTAAGTAGTGATTCTGAAAATAAAAAAAAAAAAAAATGTTGAATATCGGCTGTGATTATCATTCGGGCTGATTTCGGTCGACCCCCTACCTTAAGGCACGCTTGATGGATGAAGCTTGACCAATACAAATACATGTCTATATTCATTCACACACAGGAAGCAGGTCTCGCAGCAGGGTGTTCTTGTGTAACTGGTTATGCTGTCTTTGTTCCTACAGAGTGTAAGTGACATGACGCATGACCTCGACATGACTGGACGGATTTTTACGATGACACGACCTCATAGCTACAGACAGTGACTACCGTACATATTGTGATGTTTTCCTTTGAGGATGAATGCTACGTCTCCTTTAATACTGTGTTCTTTTCGTATCTGTAATTCTGAAAGGCACCTTTTAAATGGTGTAAAATTCTAAAGACTGTGAAGACAAAGCTTAAGTTGACAGAACTCACAGACACTAGACAATTAATTGCTGTATGCAGGTTTGTGTTTCATGTAAATGGTCTTGCTACTAATAAAAAAAAAATCCACCTGAATTGCTTTGTGTGTGTTTTTTCTTTTTTTCTCTCTCCCCTGACTAAAATTGTTACTCCTAAGCATTAATAATTGTATAATTATAAGTATGATCAAGGTTATTCCACTATGTTGCAAGGGCACTGAAGTTTTGTCCATATTCAGAGCACAGATTAGACAGAATGGATAAACCTTAGTTTGCTTCTTGGGTGTTATACTGAAGGAGTAAAGTGATGTGTATCCATATTCGTTCACTGGATTTATATGGCATGTTATTAATTTGTCATTATTTAGTGATTATTTTCTAAACTAATAAAATTATAACGGTTTGAGAATTCTTACAGGTTAAAGAAAAAGTCTCAATTTGGCAATCAGCATATTTATTTATTTGGCACATGACGGTCATGATGAAACTTGTCTTTTCAGGCTGTCAGCTAATAGTATCAGAAGTATTATATTAGATCTCCAACACTACTTATGTGATCAATAGGAGAGAACAGCCAGCGCAGTGGACGACTTCATTTTATCATGAATACACAGTAAGGACCTGTTGCACTCCACCAGGTGGCAGATATTTTACAGTGGGCACAATTAAAGTTGTCAGGGTCTTTGATAGATGTGGTATTTGTACAGCTGTAATGAGGCAGAGCCCTGAATGTGCCAGCTGACACCTCCTAAATTGGCCATGATGAGTTTCATTCATCTCATGTAATCTGATAGTTCAAATATCATTATACTGGTTTTTTTTTTTTTTTTTTTAAGAAGAGTGAGGTTAATCACCTTATGATTAGTATAGTAAATGTGAATACAGGATCGTGCTCGTCTGTAATATAATCCAGAGCAAGACTGATGAAAGTGTTTACCTGAGTGCTGAAGTTATGAATAAATATCTAGCATAAAATGTTAAAAAGGAAAGAGTATGGTCAACATACAGATCTTGCAGAGTTTGAATTGTTTTTCAATGTAACCCTTGATTTTTATACAGGTATGTATTTTTGTTCTTTTGGTTCAGTTGGCTGTTTATTAAATTACAAACTGAGAATGGTTTTCTGCCAAGTTAGGTTATGATGCATCGTATTCAGACTGCCTTTTCATTAGCAGCACACTTCTGTATGGAAGCTGGTTTTAACCACATGAATGAAAGAAAAGCCATATAGTATATCATAATGAGAATGTATCTCATAATGATTTTGTATCTTATAATTGAGTGTCTTAATTATGACTTGTCCATTATAGTCATTTCATAATGAGAACATTTTTTTTTTTTTTCAAAATTATGTCGTGTCTTATGAGATACTAAGTCATTCTTGTGAGAACTCAAGTTATGATTATGAGAAGGCATAGCTCAAGGCAGTAATATGGTGGTGTAGTGGTCAGCACTGTCGCCTCACAGCAAGAAGGTTCCGGATTCGAACCCAGTGGCCGACAAGGGCCTTTCTGTGTGGGTTTCCTCCCACAGTCCAAAGATATGCAGATTAGGTTAATTGGAAGCTCTAAATTGACCGTGAGTGTGAATGGTTGGTTGTGTCTGTGTGTGTCAGCCCTGCGATGACCTGGCAACTTGTCCAGGGTGTACCCTGCCTCTCACTCATGGTCAGCTGGAATAGGCTTCAGCTTGCCCCCCACAACCTCGCATGGGATAAGTGGTTACAGATAAAACAAACAATAGTTCAAGGCAGTAATATGGTGGTGCGGTGGTTAGCACTGTCACCTCACAGCAAGAAGGTTCCAGGTTCGAACCTCACAGCCACAGTCCTCCCACAGTCCAGAGAAATGGAGGTTAGGTTAATTGAAAGGAAAGAAAGCAAGCACAACTTTATTCATCACACACTTGTGAAATTCCTCTCTGCATTTAACCCATCTGAAGCAGTGAA
>JANZLB010000019.1:22102617-22112810 GCA_026167865.1 Notarius quadriscutis
GGACGTCACCAGCCCACTGACTGATCTCACTAAAAAGGGGGCACCAGATCCGGTCCAGTGGACGGAGCAATGCCAGCAGGCTTTCTTTCTTTGTGTGGGGGGCCACTGTTACACTCTCCTGACTTTTCTCTCCCCTTTATTTTGCAGACGGACATGTTGGACAGAGGGCTGGGGGCAGTTTTGTCCCAGGAGGTGGAGGGGGAGGATCGCCCTGTGCTGTACATCAGCAGGAAGCTGTCAGTGCATGAGGGGCGCTACAGCACGATAGAGAAGGAGTGCCTAGCCATCAAGTGGGTGGTCCTCACCCTCCGCTACTACCTGCTGGGACGCCCCTTCACCCTCTGTTCTGACCACATGCCCCTCCAGTGGTTCCACCACATGAAGGATGCCAACGCGGGATTACCCGTTGGTATCTGGCACTCCAGCCCTGTAACTTCAAGGTGGTCCACAGGCCAGGAGCGCAGATGGTCGTGGCGGACTACCTCTCCCATGGGGGGGGGGTGTCGGCTGAGGGCTGGACGGCTGCCCGGCCTGAGTCGGGTGGTGGGGGTATGTGGCAGAATCACTACACCTGATGTCAGTTAACCTGTGTTTGTGTGTCTTCCCCAGTGACCACGCCCTATATAAAGAGAGAGAGGGAGATAGAGAGAGCAGAGGAAGAGAGCTCTCTCCCCAACCAGACGACTTATGAGTGTGCGTGTGTATGTGTGGCTGGGAGATTGTTGAAACACTGAAAAGTGCAAAAATAGAGAGTTTTTTGAAACTCAGTTCTGGCCTGCCGTACTTCTGTGCTCCACCCACCTGCTCAAAGTTCTACAGCATGTTGTGTAAATCAAATGGTGCTAACCTCCCAAAAAATCAATTTTAATTCCAGCTTGTAATGCGACACAACAGGACAAACACAAAGGGGCTGAATACTTTTGCAAGACACTATACAGAGCTTCAGAGATCTGAACAATGAACATTTCACTTTGTGATTTGAAAAGAAATTGCAGAGGTCTTGTGAATACACCTCACAGGGACATGCTGTTCTAATCTAATGGAGTTTGAATAACAAGGTGAAAAGGCTACAGTTATCAAACCCTGCCTTCTTTTGGGAGTGTTCAAATTCCTCTCTTGTTTTTAGAATCGGAATCAAAAACACAACACATTGCCGTGCCGATACAGATACTCGGAGCTCTGCGGCTTTAATGAGCCCATCCACAGTGGGAGGCGATTACTCTTGTGCCAAAATCAGTGAAAACAAACCTTGTTAAAATAAGCATCCCTATGGACATCTTCCTCATGAAGAAAGGCAGCCACACACACACACACACACACACACACACACACACACACACACATCAGAGAGCTGCACTAACTAGACTCATAGTCTGAAGTAAAAGGGTATGTGATTTTCATTTCTGTTTTCTTCCCCCCCAATAAACACATCATGTAGAATTCAGGGACATTCTGTTGAATGGAGAAATGAACCTTCAGCTTTTTCCAACTTTCCTGCTTACAGAGGCAGTTTCTTTGATGAGCAATCGATGCCAATATTCATAGTGCTGTTTCTCATTGCTTTTCTGTGCTGCCCCCCCAACCTGTAGAAATCCTTCAGTACAAAATAAGCCAAGGTAAATTGATAGTCTAAACCAAATATAAAATATTATTATAACAGCATTTGTTTTAGAATTGTTCCATAGACGAGACTGCCATTAAACTCAATGACTGTAGAAGAATCACTGAGAGGTTCCTGTGGAGAAAATAATATACTTTGTAATAAGATGGTGTGCAGTTAGTGATCCTTGTGGTAAATGGTAAATAATAGGACTTATGCTAGCCACATAGGAAAAAACAGAGCAGGAAATGGAAAAATGCTTTGCAGAAAGCCATCTTCTAGTGCTGCATTATTATTTAGACTGAGGCAGGGTTGCTAAAGTCTGCTTCTGGATACTGACTTCAATCTAAAGAGTTTACCATCACCTTTTATTTATTAAAAAAAAATCTAATTCAACCGATCACAAGACTGGTATTGTTCAAATTCCTAGGTACTCGCTGTTAAATGTGTGGATACCTTGCATTCAATTTTAAATGCCAAAACAATACTTTTTTAAATACTTTCTTTGCAAAAGAGGTGTAACCTCTGCCTCACACACATGCACCACCTTTAGCCCATGCGGAGTCTGATACATTAAGGCTTTGTTCAGACCATCAGTCCAAATCTGATTTTTTTTTTTGCATATCTGATATGAATATGCTCTTCCTGATTGACCGTCCACATTACATATTGCAAGTGACCAAATCCGATCCATGTGCCTGTGTGGCAAGTCTCATTTTCAGCCTTATTCACATTGGTTGCTATAGTAAGCAAGGACACTGTGCCTGAATGTAGTACTGGTTAACAAACCAACCAAAATGGAGGGCAATGAAATGGACTTGCTTATTTACCACATGCCAATGTGGAGCCATGGCATAGGTTTTATAAAAAATAATGAGACCGTGTCAGAGATGGAGGAGGCTTTCCTGCTCCATTTTATTTCATGCACTACTAAACAGATTTCCTGTATGTAAATGTGAACTTTACATATTGTTGAAAGTCACAGATGTTTAAAAAAAAAAAAAAAAAACAACTGAAATCTGATCAGAGCAGCCACACCTAAACGGATCTGCAAAAAAAAAAAAAATCAATCAATTTGAATCATATTTCAAACCACATATGACTGTGCTTTAAAATGGAGTTGTAATAACTGGATTTCATGTGATTCTCGGCTGTCCAGACTTGTTACATATGACAAGATTCCAATTGGATATGCACATAAATCAGATTTTGACTGAGTCTCTGAACATAGCCTTAGCTAGCCACAAGCTTCAGAATCTTGCAGGCTCCAATACACTACCTGAAAGGAAGGTACCATGCTGTACTTTTTGCGGTGGTACCATCAAGGGGACATGCTTTGTATTTTTAATAAGCCTTTTAGTTTAGTCCTCCTTCAGGTCCAATTATCTCCCTTAAGTTATTCAGTGGTTTCTGTTGGGAAAATGCATTTCAGGAAAACTTCACAGCATCATGTATTTGAAGCATTTAGTGGCAAGTAAATGAAATGTCCTTGTGGTTGGTCATTTAATTCTTGGCCATGTTTATTCAAAAAGTATAGATAGAATATCTACATATAAAAATTAAGCAATCAAAATTTGGCTAAAAAAATAAATTCCATCTTCTGTTGTCAAAGCTGGACACAATGAAGAAAAAGTTTATTTTCTAAATGCCACCCCCCACAAATAGGTTAATCACAAAAAGAGAATTTATATTTCGGACAAAGTTGCATTTCATCTAAAATCATAACATGTAGATTATTCTCACCAGAAAAACACACACGTGCACGCGCACGCACACACACACACACACGCGCGCACACACACACACACACACACACACACACACACACACACACACACACTCTACATGGTGGTGCGAAGATATGAAGCTTATCTTCAAGTGGTGAATGTATATTTCACAAGCAAGTGAAGTGAATGAGTGAACTATTTTTCAACACCAGAAGATAAACTTCATATCTTCACACCACCGTGTAATGTTCTTTATATTATATGGACACATCCACAAAAAAATAAAATAAAAAATAAAAAAAGGGGTGGGGGGGGCAAGTTAATCAAAACTTTACTTTTGAACTGTTTCCGCACTTTGACAAGACACATCAATTCAGCAGGAAAACACTGGGAGTGACATCATTACTCAGATCCACGATGCATTTTATTTGAAAAATACAAAGGTTTTTTTTAATACGAGAAGATAAACTTCATATCTTCAAGCCAACGTGTGATTTTCTTATTATATAGCCATATTCACAAACAAAAAAGTACCCACATTTATCAAAACAATTAGATTTCCTCACAAGTGACAAATACTGGAAAATATGTTACTCAAATATCCCGGATGCGGTTTGTAAGCAACGCTCATGTCATTCATATACATGATCACACCAATGACCAAATATAATCTGAAACAACTTTCTTCATTTAGAGATGACTTCATGGGTTAACATTTGCTTCAGTACTTTTAATGTATGATAAAGTTTGCTATCAATTTGTTACTGATCATCATCTACACCATAGACAGACATACTCATGCCATTCTCTCTTCCCTCTGTATATCAGAAGGAGTCAATCAAATATCACATTAGAATGACAAAAGAGTTGTGGGACTAACCTTTTGCGTCAAGCCATGAACTAAAAAGAACTGACAATTGGTACAAATATGATCTATAATTTTCTTTCAATATACCCTACAAGGACACAACAAAGAACTATTGGTCTCATGCCACTCCTGGGTGAACCAACATTATGTCATCAATATTAGATGAGGACTGACCAGTGAAGGGTAACATGAATAAAACATGGAGACCCAGATAGAGAAGTGCGTGCTGTCCAAGTGAATCTAGCCTTGAACTGAAGCCTGTGCCCTCAGGAACGAGATTGGTCGAACGCTCTGAAGCCATGTGGAAGAACAATACATTGAACACTGCACTTAACTATATGGACATAAAGCTGTCCGTTCCGGCATTATGGAAAATCCTGATGAAGACAAATTCATTTTATTACATCATATAAATTTACAACTCAGTTTAATGAAATGCAACAACAATAATGTGCTGTGCTCTAAGATGAGACAGAGCTTAAATAGATCTGAAACATCATAAACTTGGAAAAGATGAATGGTGATGAAATGCTTTTGAAAGAACTGGCACTACATTTTAGTCAGAAGTGATTTCAATTTAATAAGAGCTCCAGAAGAGATCATATTCCTGGAAAAACAGCATTGGCATAAGTCCATTAATTCAGTCATAAAACATTTCATCACTTTACACAACTGTTAAAAGTGGTTTGGATACAAAAGTATTCGTTACCAGAGACACAACAACTGAACATTTAATTCGATATTCTTGTTAATGCAACATACCACCACACAATGGAACATACCACGTAATAAGATCCAGCTATACCTTGTAAATGGAGAGTCTGCTCTGAAATATTCATAGTGGCTAATTACAAAACTGGCACTGTGGCAAAGAAACTAACAAAGAACTGGACGTATGAAACGTCATCATTTTCCTTGGAAGAAAAAGGCAGATACATAGAACAACAAACCTGAAGGGACAAAAATGGACATCATTCAAAATTAAAGTAAGCAAATCTTTCCATAGACCATGAGAAATAAATGCTTGGATAATTGCATGCAAAATGACTTGATCTTTCTAAAAATCCTCCTCTATGTAACCTCTCCCACAATGACATAACGGCTCCCCTAGAGACCGTGACTCAGCCTGAATGAGTTACTCACCATCCATGGAATCACTTGATCATCTGAATGATTCCTCTTTTCCACACAAGCACATTTCCATGGAATCAGCCAGGTCTGCCAGAAATCCCAGTTTCTTCCCAGGACAATGTTTAAACGTGTAACTGAAGTGAGCAAAGAGCCAAAGGTATTCTAAGTACAGCAGAGTCCTGCCTGCCTGCACGCACACAAGGCTGATGTACAGCTCAAGAACCCAAGCTAACCAACCTGTTCTCCAATTTGTAGTTCTCCTAGCTACAGGTACAACTTCAATTAATCGTGACTTTCCTGTAACGTACAGATTCCAATACACGGGTGACCCCTAGAATCCCATGGCAAGATCTTTACCAGCATCAAAAAAAGTTGTATCGTGACAAACAGGAGGTTCGTGAACAATGCCAGACAGACAGCTGTAATGTCAGATGATTTGTGAAGTACCCAATAAAAAGGCAGTTCCCTGTCCAAGGGGTGGGAAAGAAAGAAAGAGGCAAGCTGAACCAGGACAGACAGGGTATGTCCAGGCTGAAGTAAAGGCTACACACAGTAAATTAATTATAACATGCACTCAAATACGCTGCTCCTTTCAGTGGCTAGATCGGGTTGCCTGGCCTCTACTCTTACATGGCTGCTTCCCCCCCTCAAGAATTTTGAGTATTCAGAGGCCAAAGCTTCTCAAAACCCATTTCCTTTAGCAATCATTAATGACTGCCTCATGCCAAAAAGACAACAGCCTTTTAAAGGCATACATTTGCTACAGATACCTTCAGCGAACCAAGAATGGTACTGTATTTGCAGCAGTTGGCCTGGTTTTAGCCCCAGAGGATCAAAAGAACCTTTTGGACCCCATGAACAAAGAAAGTGTGTAAACTCTGACAAAAGTCAATGACAAAAATGCACTGAGGTGAAACAGGAAGAAACTGAGCTACACCTAGATGTAAGATGTCGGACATGCCGGAGGTGCGGTCTTCAACAGTCATGCTGATGAAAACGGAAAGCTTTCTATTACAAATCGGCCAGTTCAGATACATATTTTCTAGGCCATAACCGTGGATTTCACAAACCACATCCTTATCCATGTATGAACCACAGGCTACTTACTTCAGCCAGAGCGTAACACTGAAAGAGTGAAAGAATTTGGACTTGTAAATTTTAACCAGGCATTTAAACCACCATTTAAATGTGTCTTTGCAGCTCTTCTGAGAATGTGTTTCCATTTGATGCTGCAAAAGGAAAACAAGGAACTCCAAATTTAAGACAAGAGGAAAAATAGCATAAGGAGGCTGGGTGTCTGGGGATGGATTGGGGATGGAAATTCTCCCAAAGAGATCAGTTATATGAAAACATACATGTGCCAGATGCAGATGCAATGTAATTAGTACAGAATGAATAGAAAGAAGATCTGAAGCTGAAAAACAGAGCTAAGGCTGTGGTCGCTCAAATACGAGGCAGAAAATTATACACCTTCGAATTTGAGAGTGGTGACTGACTACTTTGCTGAGTCTAGTGGCTTGACTCAAAGCTCCTTGCCACTAATTTTAACCTTGTCTACTGGAAGTGGCCAGAAGAACTCTACTACTGATGCCATGACTTCACTCTTACTCAAACATGCTGAAATGTGTTCAGATTCTTGAGTTTGTTAATCAAAAACAATTTTAATACTACAGTAGTCACAACACATTTGATTCATCAGAATGGCTGAATTAATGGGTTTAACTCGTACACAAATCGTGTAGCTCTTTGAACTTAGTAACTCTAGAATGGAAAGGCTGGGTGTGAAGGTGATAATCATAATCAACATCACGACCAGTTTCACGCTCACCCTTAAAACTTATGCTTTAATTCCTTATTAACAAAATGTCTTACAAACCAACAGCCTTCAGACAAGGTTACAAAAATAGCATCATGCAATACAATTACAGATGTCTTAAACTGCAATAGTAAAAACACCAGCAAGACCGAATCAAACCTCAAGTTTAACATTTACTCTGTCTTAACTTTTCTAGATCATTCTGAAACAGAACATTCTATTAGGTGTGGCTGAGAGAACAGGTGTCATTGAGGATGGCAGTGTTCCTCCCTCGGGGGAAAAAACCTTCAATCTGATGATACAATCTCTTACCTTATTGTTCGAACAGAAAGGCAGTACTTCCACATCAGATTCAACATGGCCAGGTCATCATTCACCTGGCTGCTGTAGACAGTTTTCAAAAAAAATTCCTTTGATTGCTTTAATCCAAAAGCAAAACAAGAATATCAAAGCTAGATTACTGTCAGGCATCTAACTTGCATTCTGTAGTCAGTCAACATCTCTAGCATCTGGAAAATCAGTTCCTTCTACGTCTTTCCTTACTTCAGCACAGTGTTTGACGCTTGAGAGAGAGAGAGAGAGAGATGATGAACTCCAACCAGCTCCAGTTCCTGCTGTTGTGACTGGTGTGTTCAATTCACTTTCATTTTGTAGCCAAACCAAACTGTTTCCTTCTGGGAGGTTGCTAGGCAGGGCTTTGAGATTACCAAGTAAGGCTAGCAGCTAAGCAGAACTCAGACTTGCCATGCCTTACTTCTCTAAAGTCAGATACGTCATATGGAATGTTGTGTCTCCTAATTTAAAGCCATCATGACTCTGGACAGTCATCATGTTTTCCAGCTCTACAGTACAGCGTCTACTCATCTGTTTTGAGAAACTCTGCTCCCTTTGTGTTTGGTATATGTGACAAAGACTGAAGCCACATGTGACGCATCATCTTGAGGAATATCAGGCCAATCCTGTTCTGACCAGTGTCCATGCTCGGAGATGACACATTGCTTAACTTAATCGGTTTTAATAAAGTAAACTGCTATAATGGAATACAGGGTTGAGTGTGATTTGTGGTCAGGAGTGCCTCTGAAAAATGTCTTTAAAAGACCACTCCTGTTAAGGAGAATATGAGGTCATCATTCAGGGTTGTGAGTGAATAAAACTTGGCAAAAATAAATAAATAAATACACAATTGGAAAAAAGGGCTACTCTCAAATTGTAAATTAAAACCACACAGCCATAGTCCAAGAACCTTGTGAGCATGAAGTGAAGGGAATGGAGCAGAGGGAGAAATAAAAAAAATAAATAAATAAATAAATAAAATCACACACACACTGAGCTTAGAAGAAAGGAGGAAAAAAAAAACACTGAAGAAAATTAAAGCGCAGGAATGCCTAAAAGAAATAAAGCAAGTGTATGAGGAGGAGAGTAATATGTGACCAAAAGAAAGCAATATCAGACACTGCTTTAGGGTGAATGTTTTCACTATTGGTTTTTTGCTCCTTTTGGAACCATGTTACCACCAGCACCCCCACCCCCTGTAATGCCTTTATTTGATTCATAATGTTGCTTGTGCAGATGAATAGATAGCTTGAGGCTAAATTCTGAAACTGTACACCCCAAAGAAACAGGAAGGGCACAGGGTTGCGTTTCATGAGATAAATCCATTTCAGCACAGAAACTATTCCCCAGTGTCCACCCCGGCACTGTATGAGGTGTCTCTAGATCTGAATTTATACTGTACATCCAGAACCGAAGGTAAAATGCCCTCTTTTTTTTTTAATTACACAAAACACACACCATTTCAGCTATGAAAATGATATATAAATTCACCAAATCTAACATTCTTATCATTTGACAGCTTTTTCAGTGACATGTGATGTTCTGAGACAAATTGCTCAAGTGTGCACAGCCTCCTCCATCTGAATGAGTCGGACACCAACACCCTCCACCACGTCCTTACACACACACGCGCCTTACTATCCTTCTGAAGGCCTTCCATTAACATAATTATTGACATTGACATAATGCAGGTGCCTGCACCTAAACTTGGTAGTGAAAAGGAAACTTTTTGACTGTTTCTATTTGTTAAAAAAAAAAACCTCACCACCAACACTTTCCTTGTGGCGAGCATCCAACTGTCCCCCCAAGGTTAAAATTGTCATAACTATCCTTGTGGGGACATTTGGTCCTCAGTAGTACACACACACACACACACACACACACACACACACACACACACACACAGAGAGCACGTTTGTCTTACTCTTTTGTTTATTCATTTGTTGTTGATAAGAAACAACACCACTACTTTCCTTGTGGGGACCATCCAAATGTCCCTACAAAGTCAAAGTTGTCAGATTTTACTGTTGTCAGATTTTACAAAGAGCACGTTTGTTTTACTATCTTTCTGAGGACATTCCGTTGACATAATTAGTAATGCAGTTAATTAATGCTGTGCCTGCACCTTAACCCCAGTAATGAAAAATAAACTTTCTGCACTCATTTATTTATTGGTTTTAAGCAACAACAAGTTCCCTGCGGGGACCATGCAAATGTCCCTACAAAGCCAAAATTATCAGATTTTATTGTCCTTGTGGGGACATTTGGTCCTCAGTAGTAGTAAAACAAATGTGTTTGTTTATATATCTTTCGGAGGACATTCCACTGACATAATTATTAATACAGTTATTTAATGCTCTGCCTGCACCTTAACCTAATCCTAACCCTAACCCCAGTAATGAAAAATAAAAATTTTTTGGCTCTTTTTTTGTTTGTTAAACAACAGCAGGAACAACAAGTTCCTTGTGAGGACCATCCAAATGCCCCTACAAATTCAAAATTGTCAACTTTTACTGTCCTTGTGGGGACATTTGGTCCTCAGTAGTACACACACACACACACACACACACACCATGGAAAAGTGTTACAAAGTCTACTTAAACAATTTTGGTTTAATTATTATAAATAATATTTTAATAAATACAGGGTCGCAGGTAAGCTGGAGCCTATCCCAGCTGACTACGGGCGAAAGGCGGGGTACACCCTGGACAAGTCGCC
>JANZLB010000019.1:22748799-22759028 GCA_026167865.1 Notarius quadriscutis
CCGAGGAGCTGGCCGAGGTGTCTGGGGAAAGGGAAGTTTGGGCTTCCATGCTCAGACTGCTGCCTCCGCGACCCGGCACCGGATAAGCGGAAGAAGATGAGATGAGATGAGTTTTCTCGTACCTAGTTTTTGTTAGTCTTGCCTCTGATACTCTGTCCATGCCTCATTTGACCTCCTGTCTGTTTCCACGATTACAACCTCACCTGCTCCTTTGGACTGTTTGCCTATTGTGTGTTTCGTGCACTTTATGCTTAGATATCACTGTTCATGGTCAGTGAATATATCTGCGCTTACATCCGTCACACTCGCACACCTGACACATTTCACCAGTTTGTCTACATTCTAAGTGGAAATGATTTTGTTGGACGTTTTGTATGAAGTTTTTATTAATTGAATTTGCAAAAAATAATAATAAAAATGCTATGTTTCTCAAAATCCAGTGAATGTGGATATAATAAAACAGTTATTCCACTCAGTCTCGTCATACATGGCTTATAGCCGACTCAGTGCTACGCGCCTTGTCGGCTATCAGCTCACGTACGACTCGATTTCGTGGAATAACTGTTCAATGTCACAAGTTTTGTAGGGTTAGACTTTAGAGTCTGGTTCCTTCTAAGGGTTTTTCCTCATGTCATTGCAGGGAGTTTTTCCTTACCATTGTCGCCTGAGGCTTGCTCATTAGGGATACATTTATATATTTCTTTAAAGCTGCTTTGTGACAATATAAATTGTCACAAAGCATAAGATGTACAAGTTTTGGGTTTGGCAAGGCTTGTAAAAGGCATTTAGGAAACACAAAATCCCAAGCTGTCTCAGAATTAAATGCCTCAGCTTTCACAGAATGTTTTATACTACTTACAGTGACTAGGCCTATTGTTTTGGCCGTTTATCAAACCCTGAAAATGTGTTGAGGGAAAAGAAAAACGACGCCTCTGTGAAACCCGTCTGCTAACATGCTAACGTATGCGCTAATTGCCTGCAGTATTGGAGCTCAAAACATTCAAGCATGAATTCTTGAATTATTTTTCTTGGCTAAAGAGATATTGTAGGGAATGGTCTTTAACTCGTGTCCCTCCCCTTCGAGCGAGTTAGCGAGGTCGTGGTACACAGCTGTGTTGAAGCTCTCTCTCTCTCTCTCTCTTTCAAACACACACACACACACACTCCAAGTCGCTACACGGAACTTTGGCACGGGACTGGCAGCGCGCGAGCTCCCTCTCCATAGGGCTTTCTAGGTAGGAAAAACTTTTGTCTATTGCGTCTCTTCTGTTTACCTTTTTTAAGGACACATTTGGATGAAGGATCAGTGAATGTCAGGGTCACTTTCCTCCATATGGTGTTATCGATTGAAGTGGAAGTTTCTCACTTTTATTAGTAAGCGTTATGAACGGGTTTCACACATAATTCACACACCTCCTCACATATGGAGTCCCAGTGAGAGACAAGGCACGGCACTGCACACACTGCTGTTGCACACACTGCAATCTGATTGCAGCATCGGCATGATTACAAAGTGTCTGTGCATGCTGAGTAAGTTATTACCTTAAATAAATATGTCTGTGTAGGCTAGATAAGGCTGAAATCACTTATTTTTAGCAATTTTCATTTCCTCTCTATGATACATGTTGCACTTGCATCAAATGTAGTTGGTATATAACTTGACATCTTTTCCTGCATTTATGAATAATTCATATTATGACATAATTTACCCAGATGAGCACAAGTTAGTACTGTATGTGTGTATAGACATGCATCATTCTGCAGCAGAAAGCTCACCATTTCATGCCTAATGTCTTTGAATAAACTGCTTGGTAGTCCAGACTTAGTTCTAATGCATCGTTTTGGGAACTCCAAACTTTTTTTCTTCATCTGGACAGAAATCTGAAAGTTCAGATCCTTAGGGCTTGAAAAGTCTCCAGAAAAAAAAAAAAAAAAATCTGTTCCCCAGATGAGTCTCAGGCTAGAGCTGATTTATACAAAAGCAGCTTAACCAAACACTAGCTTTCTAGGTCACAATTAAAAATGCTTTCTTTGCATTTTTAATGGTGACCATACCTGACATCATTCCAGAAAAAAACTGACACTGTTTCATTATTTTTGTAAAAGGGATTTTATTATGTTAAACATCTCATCATCAAATGTCCCATGTCACACCATGCAGGGAAAACAAAACAAAACAACATTCTGCACTATTATATATAAGGGTTCCTTGAACATTTAAATGTTGTAGCTTTCTATAGAACATTTTTGAAAGGGAAACCCTGTTATAAGATTCTACACAGAACCCCACAGGGTGCTATAAGTGAAAAACACTGATTAAGGGACCCAAAATGGATTTAAGACTTTGATGTTGCTGGTAATTTTCAGTTGCAGACATGGGTTTAAAATGTACTTCACAAATGAATAGGTTTAATGAGTATAGTAGATTAGATGTTAAAGTTTTGCTTAGTGATAATTTTTTCTGGAATTGATACATTTTTGATGTTGATCTTAACTGCTGTTCTTTGAATATTAATTTAAATATCAATTTGTTCACAGTTAAATGACAATTAAAATATTTAAATTTTTAGTGGTTAATGAACAAATGCATTTGCTATTGTTTAAAAAGTACATGACCCAAAAGTTTTCTTTCATGACTTTCATGCAATGTGCACTATATACTATAAATTATAATCACAAATGGAAAATATATTATTAATGTTATAAAACTAGGACTTATACCAGATTGGTAGGAAATAGCCCTATAACTTAATCTTATGCATGAAGCTCAATGACAATCACATTTACTTGACCAAACACTCATGTCCACCCATGTAGATTTGACCTTAAGAGACTGAGGCTTATTATGAAACCAGTGACTTCATGCTAATTGAAAAAGTTCCAAAGGAAATCTGCAGCACACTCCCTAACATGCCTTCCCTTTCTCACCCTACAGCTCTCACACTTTCTTCTAGGTTTCACTGACTGCTGACAGTTTGTTAGACAAGAGACAAGCTTGTTGAGAATCCAGTACCCAGCTTTATCTACTATACTAAAACGAATATAAATTCATATTTGAAGAGCTGGCAGTCCACTTTGCCATAATGAGGCTATTGTTGTTGCTGCTTTTGCTCTGTGCAAGTGAAATTCTCTGCCAGCAAGACTGTACTGGAGTGGAGTGCCCACTTCTTAATAACTGCATTCAGGAAGTTTTGGAAAATGGCGCCTGTTGTGCCACTTGTCTACAAACTGGCTGTAAGTGTGAGGGTTACCAGTACTATGACTGTATTAGTGCTGGCTTCAGATCTGGTCGTGTGCCTGAGGGAGAATCATACTTTGTGGATTTTGGAAGTACAGAATGCTCTTGCCCACAGGGCGGCGGGCGGATCAGCTGCCATTTTATTCCATGTCCTGAGCTTCCTGCTAACTGCATTGAAGTGTCGGAGCCAGAGGATGGGTGTATTCAGTGTGAACGGATAGGCTGTGTGTATGAGGGGCAGAAGTATGAAGCTGGTCATTCATTCCGCATGGACCAAGTCTGCCGAGTCTGCCACTGCCCCAATAATGGTGGGACCTTAATGTGTTCCCCAATCCCAGACTGTGATCCGGGGCAAATCCATAAACCCATGCTTGCAACTACCACAGAGGAAAACACACCATGGAGGCGTCCAAATAAAATCCAAAATCTTTTCAACCGTCAAGGCTCAAGGAGTCACTTCTCCAAACCTTTTCCACAGTCATATCGTGACATTCTGTCTCCGTTCAAGCCAACCCCAAGTGACATGGATGAAGAAGATAATGACGAAGAGGAGGAGGAGGACTATGACTACCCTACTGCAGATTCCTCAAAGCAACCTCGGCATGACCTAGCCTCTCCGGTGGAATCCTACATTATCTCAGTTTCTGATCTGGAAAACAATCCTTCCCACCAAGGCAGGGGAACCAAGCAGGAGCTTAAAGAGAGGTTTGGTATTCATGAAGCAACAACAGATAGATCATGGTTTCCCATATATGAAGTGAGGACAGATGAAGCAAACTATAGTCATCATAAAGTGAACTCTACACAAGACACTAAAGAAGTTTCTGAAGACAATTTTCAAGGAGCACAAATTAGTATTCCTAAAGTTAGTGCCAACAAAGAGAAAATCCCCATCTATAGAGATACCACACATGAAGAACAATTCTCTATTTACAGAGACACCACTGCAAAGGAGAGTTTTGGCCCCTATAAGGACAATAGCAACACAGAGGTTCTTGAAGAAAGTGACAGAGACAGTCTGAGAAAGGCATTGGAGAAGAACTTTAAAGAAACCACTGACAATAATGACTTTGATACATATGAAGACACCACATACAGTGAAATAGTCACTGATTATCCAGTGACTGTAGTTCCAACTATGCCTCAAAGTACACAGAAGACACAGATGACGACAACAGCATGGCAGACAACTGAGGGCAGTTTTTCACCAGATCAGGTTTACCATAGCACACCAGAAACTAGGGAGTTTTACAGCACGCAAAAAGAAGAGGTGAACATAAGAGAGCAAAATGTCTCATTAAATAATGTCACAGAGAGCGACCAAAATCATGAGAAGGATACAATTCTCGACAAACGGGAAAAATACACTCTTACCAGTTCACAAAGCACCTCAAGCAGTGACTATACATCTTCAGCAGCACCTGACAGACCTTTAGAAGAGCATGAAATCAAACCAAAGACAAAACCAGAATTGTATACAAATCATCCTGTGATATTCAACCCTACCAGCCAGTCACTCTTGAGAATGAATGCAGAAGATGAACAACTTCTAAATAAACAATCACAGAGTCTGTTTGAAATTGCAGAAGAAGAGAAGGAGGAAAGGGAAGAGAAAGACAACACACTTATTTCCATTCCAAAAGACAATGAGGGTGAGTACGCACATACTGTAGTGTACCTAAAGCTAACATGGGTAAATCTTGACTTTCCAACAATGCTATAACAGCATTTCATACACCAAAAAGCACATCTTCAGAAATTTGCTCTCCAAAGTAGATAAGTAAGGGATGATTGTCATGTGGCCTCCACAATTGTAGAATGGTGGAACTTACTGTAATGCTGTTTTTTGTATATTTAACAGTTATTCCACGAAATCGAGTCGTACATGAGCTGATAGCCAATGAAGTGTGTAGTGCTGAGTAGTCTATAAGCCATGTATGATGACATTGAGTGGAATAACTGTTTTATTATATCCACATTCACTGGATTTTGAGAAACAGAGCATTTTTATTTTTAGCAAATTCGTTAAATAAAAATTGTATACAAAACATCTGACAAAATCATTTCCGCTTAGAATGTAAACAAACCGGCGAAATGACAGTAGAAATTTGTGAAAAAATTTTATAATAATAATTATTGAAAAATTAAAAAAGATACATTCTTACCATCAAATACTTTTATTCTATATTCTGTTGATTTTTGAGGGCCTTTCTGTGTGGAGTTTGCATGTTCTCCCCGTGTCCGTGTGGGTTTCCCCCACAGTCCAAGGGCATGCAGGTTAGGCTAATTGGTGACTCTAAATTGACCGTAGGTGTGAATGTGAGTGTGAATAGTTGTTTGTGTCTATGTGTCAGCCCTACAATGATCTGGTGACTTGTCCAGGGTGTACCCCACCTCTCGCCCATAGTCAGCTGTGATAGGCTCCAGCTTGCCTGCGACCCTGTAGAACAGGATAAGCAGCTACAGATAATGGATGGATGGATGTTGGTTTTGTATTTTTGGGGGTTTTGTTTTTGAGTAGAGTTTTTATTTCGTCCTTGGTTGATTCAGCAACACGCTCCACCATTTTGTTTTCTCAACTCACAGTATATGGGCTGATATCCTAGTAGTAGAGTAGTCAATTAGAGCATGTGATAGCTCATATCCAGTGAATGTGGATAGAATAAACTGCTTTGTATCATTGCACACAAATAATGCTGGGGCATGCAAGAAAGCATGGTTTATGTTGTCAATACAAATGAAGATAACAAAAATGACATAAAGGTCATGGGTCAGACACCCAGTACACATTCCTGTCATGCCGTTTTCTCTCATTTTTGCATTTATTGTGGATGGGAAACATTTGAAATGGATTGAAAATGTTATTTTGTGGCATAAAACATAAAAAAAAAAAGCTTTTCAGAATGATCTCTGTTCCAGTGGACTAACCCTTAATTTCATTCAATCACTGTTTATGATGAACACATATCTATGACATCAAGTTGAGAATTTAATAATGTATTCTGATTGCTGACTGGCATTGACTAGGCAGTACTCATAATATCTGCTAGTCTAAACACCTGTGATTGCACCTGTGTATGCATTATGACTGTGTGTAATCACATGGAAACACCGCATGAAGTCACGTAGATCATTATGGTCTTGGAACTATCAAGCTGCTCATCTGCCTTTATATGTGTGTGTGTAAAATGTGCCCCACTTCATTCTTATTATGTCATCGAAGACCCTTGTAGTTTAATTGTCAAGTTAGTCATAGATATTAGAGTTTAGCCCTACCATCTAATATGTAATAACCAGCCATCATTGAGTGTATTTAACCTCTCAGGTCAATGGCTTAATCCAATATTTAGTGAGCACCAAGCTTCTACAGGATGCTGAGGGTTATAACCACTGCCATTGGCAGAAAGAGCAACTTTGAATCAGTTGGTGTTTATAGGTTTAGTCCATGTAATTCGTTTGGACTTATACTATCACCATACATCTATTCACAGAATATTTATATGCAGTAAAGAATATATATATAAGTTTTTGTCCACATAAAGCTGCAGCTAGCCTTGGGTGCATGTTGGGCAAAGTGTATTTTGATGTTGCAAATAATGGAAAAACCATGGACTGTCCTTATCTGTATGACACCAGAACAAGTTTCATTATGAAGTGCCACACCATTTTCACATTTACTTACTTCACAAAATATTCTACATAGTATAGACATAGCTTTCAAAAAATGGGTGAGTCTAATGATTCAGTCAGTCTTCTGGTTTTAATTTATGTTTGGCATTTCACTCACTCTGATATAACCCTTTCATTATTTAAGCATTTACGCTGTGCAGCCATCCATCTCATTGGGATGAAAAGGTCAGCTAATTGTGTGAAAACCTCGTAGAGCAATGAGACAAACATTATTCCTTCCTCCCTGCATGTGGATCTTATCTCATATGCACTCATTCAAGATCATCATTGCATTTCTTGTCCATTAAGATTTGATTAATGTTATAATTTTCTTAATTTAGAAAAGATGACCCCAGGTCTATGTTGAGTGGTGTTGCTCATGTCCAGCTAGATAAGGAGTGGAATTAGTTATCTTGTTGCGTGCCAGTTGGACACAGCTCAATAATAGCCACTCTCTCAGAATAGGAACACTTGGAGCTTTTGACAGGTCGTTTTTTTTTTTCTCAGATGGCAAGAAGAAGAGAGAGCTATTTTTCATGTTGAATGTGCATGTTCCATAGTTTAGCCTTGTTATTCATCATTGTACATGTATTCACTGATCAGAAACATGCTTTGAATTTGAAGAGATTTTCTAAGGTACTTTGGTTCATATTATAACCTGTGCTGTTTTACACATTATGAAATGTTGTGCTAAGACGAGCCACTGAGAAGCGTGTCATCTAGAAAAATACAACAATGCAGATGCATTAGTTTTTATTTTTGATGAAAATCTTTGTCCATGCTGTCCTCAGAACAGTTCAGGAGTGAGAAATAAATTTTAAATGAATATCACATGATGAAACAATATGAAATATTGTATGTGTGGCTGTCTGGTAAAACCTGTCAGTGGATGACATGGGTGAAATCTGTCAAAAAACAAACAATTATTTTAAAAAATCATGTTTTAGTCTAAATGAAGTTTAACTGCGTATAACATACTTTGCTACCTCAATATTTCACCAAATATTGTGGAACTATTTTTAGTCACATTATAATCTTGCCTAGGCTTTCTTTATTTTATTAAAAAATAATATTGGGTAAGGAGTCAGTTTAATAAATGCAGCAGAAGTCAGTTTGTCTAAAGATGTCTAAAGCTTTGTTATCTAATACCCCATTCACACTCACACTGAAAACCATTTCTTTCTTTCTCCTATACCGTCATGGTATTGTGTGGGAATGGGAGTAAAACAGTAAAGTTGAAACCTTAATCTATGCTCTAGTGACCTAGTAACATTAACGATAAGCTTTTGCCATGGATCCAGTGGGAATTTTAACCATTGCGTTGACATGTTGGAACTGGTCGTGACATTGTTGGTGGTGACTTAAACAGTCATTTCCCATTGATCTGAAGCATAGGCTACTTGTGGTGATAGCCGACAGGAAAGGGCCAGCATTATCTGCCAACACAAAAGTGGTTGACTACATGTGATTTTGAATTGCATTGAAATCCTTTCTGCTTGCGCTGCTCAGTGAATCACATGTTAGCAGTTTCAGAAAAGTGGACTATTTTCTTTTTATAGTGTTTATGATTTCATTTTTTGACTTACAAAAAAGAAAAGAAACAATTTGCTTTTAAATATTGTGTCTGTGACTCCTGATAATAAAAACAAAATTGGCTTATTAATTTCTGTTACTGAAACAAAAATAAAATGATCAAATGTACATGAACTGTCAATATCCTTTTAACAATCAGTTAAATAGGCTAGGAAAAAAATATATTACAAAGCTGAATGCACTGACTGGATTTAAGCACTCCATGGTGCCATTTTGTCATGGTAACTTTGACAATAACATGTAACATGCATACTGATTTAGATCATCTACAGCATGAAAGCTCTCTGTTCATGTGGTCGACTATTTGGCCAATCATTTCAGCCCAACACATTTCCTTTTTTTTCACATTTATCGATATACAGTACATTATGTTCATTATTATGAATTATAGCTGAACTCCTATCGAGTTTCGCATGTTTTACACATCTTGCGGAGTTTATCCTTTTAAATACAGTGGAAATTTGTAATCAAACCCATGCTGTTTTTACCTGATACATTAACAGGTTTCATATGTAAAAGGTGCTTAAATGTAAGAGCCTCACCCAGTGAATGTCAGGATTTTATGAAGTTGCTAGATGACTATGTGTCAGAGAAATTAATGTAAGCCTGATCAGTTGTACTTGCAGTCAGAATTAGTTCTTTAAATGTAAATTTGAATTCACTTTTGACGATTTTAGTTCAGTCAGTACTTACTGCCAAACTTGTATATTGGGACAAACCATGCCCAGATTAAATTTTTTTATATTAAATGTGTGCTTGGAGTAACATTTTGCAAGTGTTTGTTTTCCAATTATTACATTTAAATGTAGCAAATCACCACTTTTCCCCCATTATCTGCCATCATAGTGCTTTTGTGGTCTGCGGTCAATTTGTGAGTCAATTTACTGCTTCCGCAGTCAGATAATGTGTGCCATTAAAAGGCTGATTAGAGAAACATAAAGGTGACAGGATCAGGTGAGGAAAGTTTATTTATTTGCTTACTTTTAGCATGTTTTTTTTTTTACATGTTGTGCTTTTAGAGTGGTGCATGGCTTGTCCATTTACACAATTTTTTCCGCCTCTGTCCAACTCTTGTTCAGTAAATTTGGCCTACTTGTGACCTCATACTGTTTTTAGCTCACACTTGAGTATTTGTATAAATAGTCAGGTATCTTCCCTCAGAGCTATGAAAGTGATTAAAAAAAAAAAACCTGTGCAGTCCTCAGCCCCATCCGTTATATCCATCAGCATGGCACGCAATACCCTCAGAAAAAAAAAAAAAAACTATGAGAAACATATACAGTTAACCCAGTACATGTAAGCACATTGTGTCGAGGTGTATTGGTTCCTTGCTTGTGATTAATAGTGCAGTAATGTCACAGTTAATCTTGGTCTTGCCTTGTTGTTTGGCCTCATTGAGGTCAAGGCTGGAGTAGTGTTGGATTTCTGCCATTAATTGTTGCTATTGGACAGACCAAGACTGACTTTTCCACTCTATTGAAAAGGGTGGGAAGAGCAGTTCAGCCAAGGCTGGAATATCTCCCCTTATGCAGTCTGGGTTCAGTAATGCTACAGTGCATTATGTCATAAAAAGAAAAATGTTTTTAACACAATTGTATTTGTATAGTGCTTTTAACAATGGACATTGTGACAAAGCAGCTTTACAGATATAGATTAACTCTTTACCCCTTAAAGCAGTTGCTACAGCCACCCTTGTATATGTATATACTGTTCACCCTTAGAACATATT
>JANZLB010000019.1:22972781-22985984 GCA_026167865.1 Notarius quadriscutis
CATGTCCCCCCGGGAGGAGGCCCCGGGGAAGACCCAGGACATGCTGGAGGGACTATGTCTCTCGGCTGGCCTGGGAATGCCTCGGTGTTCTTCCCGAGGAGCTGGCTGAGGTGTCTGGGGAAAGGGAAGTTTGGGCTTCCATGCTCAGACTGCTGCCTCCGCGACTCGGTCCCAGATAAGTGGAAGAAGATGAGACGAGATGAGGAAGGAGAACACTGTAGAATGTCCTATTGTTGCCATGATATTGGAGGATTGTGGAGTTGGAGCCAAAGATATCCTCATACTATGTCGTGGTGTGCAGTAGAGGTGATTAGTAGGGATATTTGCTCAGTGTGAATGGCTCCTACTTGAATCTCAAGGGGAGTCATTTGCTTATAGACCTAACCTTCTCCTATGGGACCCCCATTGATGGCCTTTAGCATGATTTGGTCTCAATAGTTTGTGGGTTGTCAGGTGGTATTTCTGGACAATTGCACTGTTTTTGAAGTTTCCTTCAGGCCTTGAGTCAGTGAATGCAGAAAGCACATAGGTCGAGTCTGGCAGCTTTAATAACACAGGCACTTGAAAAGAGTGTGAGTTGTGAGTAGTGTCTGAACTCACCGGGTTAGGTGGACTGGTGGCTTTGCTGAGCTGGCTGTCTCACAGGGGTTGAATGGGACATTTAGAAATCTGATGACCAGCATCTGCACAGTAAAAACAGAGGCCCCCCATTTCCTTCTCTTTCTTTCAGAACATTGCAGTCATGTACATGAGACCTCCATAGGAGTGACTGGGATTATGTTGTGCGAGGGAACAGGAGATGACTGTAGTGAGGGTCGCTGATGAATGAGATGATTGAGTCAGATGGCCAGGTCAATAAGAGAGTCCAGAGAGAGATGGTCATTATGGCAGGCCAGCTTGTTGATCTCTTCTGGACACAAACATAGCCTTCAGTGCTGGCTCATTCCAGCCTCTGCCAGTGGCTAGGGTGCGGAAGTCCAGTGCATACTCTGCAACAGTTCCCTCTCCCTGTCAGATCATTAATAAGCTCTCTCCGACCTCTGTGCCCTTGGGCTTGTGGTCAAAACTCTTGCAAAGAGCTCCAGAAAATGGTTGTAAGACATGGTGTGTTCACCCCCATGCCTCCACACCATGCTTGCCCATTGGAGAGCTTTACCTGTGGGAAAGCTGATGAACTGAGCAATCTTGTGTTTGTCGGTCACCCCCGTGAGAGACAAAAAATACAGTGAACACTGAAGGAGGATCCCATTGCAGTTGGAAACCTCTCTGGAAAACTTCTCTAGCAGAGGAATGCTTTGAGATGCACCAGCAGGGGATGAGGGGCATGTGAGGACAGCCTGCAACACAACAGCAGTGAGCTGTGACATCTTGGTGTTGAGATCACTGATCATCTGCTGGTGCTCTCCTAACAAATGCCCCTGTGCATTGATCGCAGTCTGCTTTGCCTCCTCTGCTGCATCCATGGATGGCCAAGTATCCAGTCAGAGTGCAGGCATTTACAGATGCAATTACAGGGGAGAACAGGTATGTTGCAAACTGATCCAAGTCATAGCACAGGAATTGTAGTCAGGAAATGGGTGGCGGTCAATCAATCAGTGAACAGCTTAGTCCAGAGCAGATGTGAAGACAAGGTCAAAAAGAATGTAAACAGTAGTCTTAAACAAGAAGTCAGTCAGAAAACAAATGGCTTAGTAAAGTCAGGCATGGGACACAGAACGATACTACGCAGTAAGTGAGTGTTTGAGTGGGATTTAAGTAGGTGTGGTAATAAGCAGGTGAATTGGTGACAGGTGATGTAATCAGTACTCTGGTGATGAGGGGCGCTGTGACTCATGGGGAGTGTAGTCTGAAGCGGTCATGTTTGGAGGCTGCTCTGAACTCAGGCTTTCAGCGTTGTTACTGACAAACAATAAGACTTATAGCCAGGTTGAAATGCTAACTCAAGCCTTCATAATGTAAACATAACCATGCTTAACATATGAGCAATAACCATTAATTCTGTTATTTTTATTCAACACAACCTTCCATAAATTCTGATGAAAGAGGGAAATTATATCATAAGAAATGCTGTGACACTAACCCCAGCTTTCATGCTAATATTAAACATTCATAAATTTTAATTCAAGATAGCTTGTGCAAATCTGATTGATATAAATGCAACCATAACCCCAAGCTGTACCTTTTGGATTTGATTATTTGCAAAAAAAAAAGTGATAAAGCATGAGAATCTCAGATTTGTGTCTTTTGAACCATCATTCATCTTAAAATGGCAAGCACAATGAGACAATGGCTATTTTAAGAAAGACAAAATGAAACCTGTAAAAACTAAACAGTAAGTGACATGAAAACAATTATTAACCATCGGCACTTACACAGCTCTGACATACCCATCTCTCTCTCTTTCTCTATCTTCCATATTTCTGAACATATATCTAAAAATAGCTCCAACATACTGTCAAAAAATAACATCTCGGGCACATCAGTGTGAATATTCTCCACTGCTGTACAAGGCTTTATTGAGGTAGATTTACATTCAATACTTTATTTCCTTGTTATCTTTATTCCTGTTCCCAGCACAGTTATCAACAATAAACAATTCACACTAAATTTTAGTAAAGTTGTGAAAGGTTCACTGAGGAGCAATTGTGTTAGATATATTTTCTTCTTTTTTTATATCGCGAGAGAGACACCAGAATCAAATTCCTTGTGTGTGTGTGTCAACATACTTAGCCAATAAACCTGATTCTAATTCTGAATTGTGGTATAATTATTACAAACACCTTAAAACAGACCACTCAAAAATTAGAACCTAAATGACCTCAAACTAAACTGGTAGTATTCCAGTCAGCGTGGAACAAGAGCCTTCTGAAATATAAAATTGCTTCTAGTACTGCTAGATCACCATAATATCTTTCCACCATAATAGAAGATGATCTGAGATTCTTAATTAATGCTGGAGAAGAATTAACTAGAAATAAGACCACCACCGTAACATGCACTCCATCAATATGTAGTACCAATTACTTCATAATTTTATTTTATTTTTTTAAATGACAAATGTAAAATATCCAGCAAAAAATTCAGACTGCAAATTTAAAGCCAGACAATTTGATGATAAACTTGTGGAAACAATATCCACAGTATCTATGAACACTATTGTAGCAGTGAGGGTGTGGACAGAGAGAATTGGGATGGATCTTGTCAGGCCATTAGTTTAATCTGCACAAGGGTATTGCTTTGTATTTATTACAGTGGATTATGCAACATAATACCCAGAAGCAGTGCCTCTTTGTAACATCTCTGCTTATAGTGTTGAAGAAGTACTCTTTTGCATTATCTCCTGAGTCAGGATTCCAAAAGAAATCCTGACTGATCAAGGCACCCCTTTCATGTCACATACACTTCATGAAAGGTATGAATTATTGAGGATTACATCGATTCATACAAGTGTTTGCCATCTGCAAACAGATGAGTTGGTTGAACAATTTAATCAAACCCTTAAAAACATGATCCATAAGTTCATTCATGGGGATGTTGGAAATTGTATAAGTGGCTAGACCCTCTGTTGTTTGTAGTGTGTGAGGTTCCACAAGCCTCCACCAGGTTTTCCCCATTTGATTTGTTATAGGGGTGCAAGCAAACTGGGAGAAGAGAACTTCTCAAAGCAAAAATGAAATTCACTCCATTCTTGAGCTGAGAGCAAAACTCCACACACTGAGTCACCTAACACAGGATAATTTGCTACAGGTGCAAGAACATCAATCCTGCCTGTACAACAGAGGGACACAGCTAAGAGAATTTGCACCGGGAGATAAAAAACTCAGGTTACTGCCCACTTCAAGCTCAGAATTACTCACCAAGTGGCAAGGGCCCTTGGGTGTCACATGGTGAATTGGGGAAGTCAACTATGACATCAGGCACACAGATATGGGTGATTGCATGCCAAATTTACCACCTCAATCTCCTGAAACCATGGAGAGAAGAGATTCCTGTGGCTCTGATGATGGTAGTTCCCAAGAGGACAGAGATGGGAATGGAAGTAGGTTCAACAGGCACAGCCCAATTCACTCCAGTCCCCTGTGGAGACCACGTCTCACCATCTCAGACAGCACAAGTTATCAGGTTGCAGGAAAAATTTTGTGATGTGTTTTCACCGCTTCCTGGTTGCACTGACAGAGCACCATGCAGAGACTCTCCCAGGAGTGGTGATGTGCAGCCTCCTGTATTGGCTCCCTGAGCACAAGAAACATGTGGTTTGGAATTAACTCAAGGCAATGTTCAACATGGGGGTAATTGAGGAGTAGAGCAGCCTGGGGGTCTGAGTTCCCAAGACTGATAGGACGGTCTGGTTTTATGTGGACTATAGAAAAGTCAATGTGATGTCTAAATTTGACACACATCTGATGCCTCACAATGATGAACTGCTTGATCATTTAGGCATGGCTCACTTTTATTCCATGCTGGATTTAACAAACAGATACAATATTAACAGATCCCCTTGACTCCATTATCCTGCAAAAAAATGGCCCTTTCCCTGCTGTTTGCCTTACACCAATTTGTCACCCTTCCGTTTAGGTTGTTTGGGGCCCCAGTGACATTTCAGTGACTTGTAGACAGAATTTTCCATCCCCATTGGGCATATGCCACTGCCCAATTAGACAACATTATTATTTATAGTCATGATTGGCAGCAGCATTTACAACATCTCAGGGCCATCTTGAGGTTGCTGAGATATGTGGGACTCATGGCAAACCCAGTGAAGCGTGCAACTGAATGGGTAGAATTACAGTGTGAATAGGCTTTTGCACAGGTTAAAGCAGTTTTCTGTGGGGGCCTGCTGTTGCATTTTCCTGACATTTCTCTCCCTTTTGTTTTCCAGACTGATGCATCAGATAGAGGGTTGGGAGTAGTTTTGTCCCAGGTGGTGGAGGGGGAGGATCACCCGGTGCTGTACATCAGCCACAAGCTCTTGACATGAGAGTCCAAGTACAGCATCATTGAGAAAGAATGTTTGACCATCAAGTGAATGGTCCGCACACTCTGGTACTACCTGCTAGGATGCCCTTTCACCCTCTGTTCCAACCATGCCCCGCTCCACTGGATCTACTACATGAAGGATGCCAGCATGTGGATCACTCATTGGTATCTAGCTCATCAGCCCCTTAAATTCCAAGTGATCCACAGGCCAGGTCACAGATGGCAGATTACCTCTCTCACTGATGGGGAATTAGCTGTAAGCTGTATGGCTCCCCAGCCTGCATTATAGACAGTGGGGATATGTGGCAGCAAGGGTGTAGTTGAGTGTCGGCTGTGAATGGCAAGGAGTCAGGTTGGACCAGTAGGTAACGTGATGAGTTATACCTGTCTAATTACTTGGCTGTCTATTAATGTGTGTCTCTGTGTGTCTTTAAGATGGCCAGTAATGAGAGAGAGAGAGAGAGAGAGAGAGAGAGAGAGAGAGAGAGCTATGTTCCCCAGTGTGTGTGGTGTATGTATATGAGAAGTCAGTGAAAAGTGAAAATAGAATAATAATAAAATGCATCTTGAATTGTTCACACCTGTCTCACAGGTCCTCATTGCCCCAGCATAAAAAGCTGTCACAAATATCTATGTACTAAATCCTAAACAGTTATCAAACCCCTGATTAAGTCAAGTTTATTTTTATAGCACTGTTAACAATAGATATTATCATAAAGCAGCTTAACAGAAAATTAAAGACTTTAAAATGTGCTAATTTTATCCTTAATAAATTTATTTATCTATCCCTGATGAGCAAGCCTGTGGTAATGGTGGCAAATGAAAGCTCCCTCAGAAGACACGAGGAAGAAACCTCGAGAGGAACCAGACTCAAAAGGGAACATGTCCTCATTTGGGTGAGAACAGATAGCATGATTATAAATAACTTGCTTCTGTAAGTGTGTGACAATATAGGACAAAGTACAATGTAATGAGGAAGTTTTAGCATGAAGTCTATTTTGTTGACATTATCAAATGTTCATTGATGGAGACTTGAGTGCAAAACACCTGCAAACACCTGCATGACACCTACAAGCCTCAAATTATCATGGCTATTCTGGTCCTTAGCCATCACAGCAAAACTGTAAGTGTCCAGAGCCATCTTCCAGGTGCAACTTTCGACTGTCTATATTGGGCCATCCTCCACAAAGAGGGATGTCATGAGACTCCAGCTAGATGTAGGGCATCAGAATGGATCTGGCAGGTCTGATGAACAGAAGAGGTCAGCATCACTGGTGTCTCAGGATTGACATGTAACTCGACAAAGAGAGAGACAGACAGAGGAAGAGACACAGGGGGAGAAGGGAAAACACAGGTTATTAGGTATACTTAGTGTCAACTAATGGTTAAAAACAGTATACATGTTGTGCTGAGTGCAAGTAAGGACTCTGGCAAGATGAATTATAACAGCATAACTAAAAAGAAGAGCCAGAAGGTAATACAGACATGAGGGAGCCCTGGGAGATGAAGCAGCAGGCTGCTCCACTGTCAACAAACCTGAGTGAACGTGTGTGGTGGGGGGGGGGCACAGCATCCATACATCCCAGTTTACCAAAACACTCCATGCCTGAGGACCATCCAGATCTAATTCTTTACCTAATAAAAAGCTATTAAGAAAAGGCTTGATTAAAATATATATATATATGTTGTAACAATGCTTTAACATGGGGGGAGGGGCAGAGAAACTGGAAGCAGGCTTTTAGAACAGGTGAGTTCTTTTATTTTTGACACTTTTCATTGACGACTAATATGTCTGCTTGCACACACACACACACACACACACACACACACACACACACACACACACACATGGGGTGACACAACTGTCTCTCTCTCTGTCCTGGCTGTCTGAAAGACACAGAGAGACACAGGTGCACCTCATCATATGTTTCCTACTGGTTCAACCTGCCTCCTCGCCTTTCACAGCCGACGCTCGACCACACCCCCACCACCCGACTCAGGCTGGGGAGCCGTCTGGCCTGCAGTTGACTATAATAGTCAGCCAGCCCCAGGAACTGCTTCACCCCTTTTTTGGTCTTAGGTCACAGGCAGGCCACAATCACTGCAGTCTTATCGATTTGGGGATACACTTGCTCATGACCCAATGGAAGCCCAGGTGCCATACTTCCACCTGTCCAGTTTCACACTTCTTTGGGTTTGCTGTGAACTCAATGCAGTTCAGCAACCTCAAAACCACCCTAAGATGCTGTAAATGCAGCTCCCAATCATTACTATAAATGATTATATCATCAAAGGAGTCTGCTGCATATGCATTGTGGGGATAGAGAATTTGGTCCATGAGATGCTGAAATGTCACTGGAGCCCCAAACAACCCAAAAAGAAGGGTGACAAATTGGTGTAAGCCAAACAGAGTGGAAAAGGCCATTTTCTCATGAGATAATGGACTCAAGGGTATCTGCCAATATCCCTTTGTTAAATCCAATGTCGAGTAAAAGCAAGCCGTGCCTAACCGATTGACCAGTTCATCAATCCGAGTCATCAGGTATGCGTCAAATTTAGACACCACGTTGACTTTTCTACAGTACACACAGAATCGATACAACCTGTCGGTCTTGGGTACCAAAACCACCAGGCTGCTACAGTTGCTGTGTGACTCTTCAATTACTCCCATCTTAAGCATAGCCTGGAGTTTGTCCTGAACCACATTTTTCTTGTGTTTAGGGAGCTGATACAGGTGGCTGTGCACCACCACCCCTGGAGGAGTCTCAACGTGGTGTTCTATGAGGTTAGTGCCACCAGGGAGGGATAAGAACACAGAGGATTCCTCCTGCTAACTAATTACCTGTGCTCTTTGGGATGCTGGGAGGTGGTCTCTACTGGGGAGCAGAGTGAATTGGGCCACACTTTTTAGACTTACCTCCCGTCCCAGCTCCACCTCTCTGGAATGACCATCGCCAGAGCAATAGGAGCCTCCTCTTTGCATGGTTTCAGGAAATTTGAGGTGGTAAATTTGACATGTTGCCCCTATCTGGCCATTTGATTTCATAGTCGACCTCTCCAATTTGCCATGTGACCTCAAAGGGCCGTTGCCACTTGGCGAGCAATTTTGAACTTGAGGTGGGCAGTAAAATGAGGACTTTATCTCCTGGTGCAAATTCCCTTAGCCATGCCCCTCTGTTGTACAGGCAAGCTTGATGTTCTTGGGCTTGCAGCAAATTACCCTGGGTTATGTCATGCGGTGCTTGGAGTTTTGCTCTCAGTTCAAGAATGTATTGAATTTAATTTTTGCTTTGAGAAGGCCGCTCCTCCCAATTTTCTTGAATGATATCTAAGACACCACAGGGCTTGCACCCATACAGCAATTCAAATGGGAAAAACCCAGTGAAGGCTTGTGGGACCTTGCGCACTGCAAACAACAGAGGGTCAAACCACCTGTCCCAGTTTTTAGCATCCCCATGATCAAGCTTACAAATCATGTTCTTAATTGTTTGGTTAAATTGTTTGACCAGCCCATCCATTTGTGGATGATAAACACTAGTACAAGACAATTTAATTCCCAATAATTTGTACAATTCATGCAGTGTGCGTGACACAAAAGTAGTGCCTTGATCAGTCAGGATTTCTTTTGTAATCCCACCTCGGGAGATAACATGGAAGAGTGCCTCTGCAACACTGCATGCTAAGATATTGGGGAGTGGCACTGCTTCTGGATATCGTGTTGCATAGTCCACTATGACTAATACAAAACGATACTCATATGGAGATTGGTCTAATGGCCTGATGAGATACATGCCAATTCTTTTGAAGGGGATCTCCATCAATGGCAATGGGTCCAATGGCACTTTCGGTGTGGCCACTGGATTTACCAGCTGGCATTTGTGACATGCCACACACCACCTGCAGACATTGGTGTGAATCCCTGGCCAATAGAAATGGGCCATGATACAATTTGTTTTATCCTGCCCCAAATGCCCAGCCATAGGATTATGATGAGCCACATGGAATAAAAATTCCCTACGGATCTTCCAGACCAAAAATCGTGTCATCTTTGCTTTAGTTTTAGTGTAATGCTTCACTCGATCCAGCTTATCCACAATAATGCAAAAGTATGGGAAAGAAAGCGCAATGTTAGGCTGGAGGATTTGGCCATCAATTACTGTCACTTGGTCAAAAGCATATCTCAGAGACTTGTCACATGCCTGCTACCCCTGACAATGCCCCCAAAGGGATTCCCCAGAGAGGGGGGAGGGCTCTCCCCACTCTCTGTGTCATCATGACATGGTGCTGATGCAGATGGCCCTGGGACCACCTCCCCAGCTAACGTTGCAGCAGGATTCCCCCATGATGTACTACCGAAGGACTCACCCCTAGTAGCTGCTTTATTAACTCTCTGGGGTCTGGGGGTATTTTCTGGCACTCTATTGATTTTGGCATGCTCTGATTTTATTGCCAATTTCAACAAATATAAGCAGTATTTTCAAAGTCATATAACTTTTTTTGTATTCAGCACAAGTTCAGCTACAATAATATCTATGTAGTATGTATGTCATGATTGTACTTTTAAGAAAAAAAATAAGAGATAACCCCTTTTGGACACAAGGAAAAATGCTATGGAACTTAATGCTATGGAACTTAATGTGTATAATTGTACACATTATGTCCAAAGGGGATAAATGAAGATGTTGTAAAAAGCAGTTTTAGAATTGTTTTGGAATGTGTGAAAAAGCATTACCTTACCCATTGTGATGAACTGTTTTGATCACTTGAGATCGTGATTCTGTTCAGTCTTAGGAATGTATCAAGCACACAAACTTAAACCTGGTCCATTGATTTGGACAATTAAGTGACCATCAAAAAAAAATCCTATTGTTTGGGATAAAGGGTTGGCAGTGGGAGGTGTATTTAATAAGAAAGGTAAAAATTTCCATTCCATGAGAAGAATGAAAACCCCTCCCACTGTCAACTCTTAATCCCATCAGGTCAACTCTTAATCCCATCAGGTCAAGTCACAATGGGTCAGGTAATGTTTTTTTTTTTTTTTCGACACATTCCGACACAGTTCAAAAACTGTGAGTAAGGTGACAAGTTTTATATTTCATCTAATTTAGATAATTAAAAAAAATATCTTATTTGGCAGTGGGCACATAGGAAAGTGTAATATGTAAAGTGTAATGTGTAATATGTAAAGTTTCTGTCAATATATTTATCATGCTTGTATGATAAAAAAAAAACAACCTGGAAAGATATTTATCTAAATTAATGACCTACTCATTCTAATCCTGCCTAACTTCGCCAGCGAAGCTCTTGACCCCAAAGAGTTAATGTTTTTAAACCCTGGCCAATCGGTTCCCAGGATCAGCAGGTGAGTAGGCTCAGGCTAACCACCGCCTCCATGCTATGTTTTACTCCCTGGAAGTGAATGGTGATTGGCATTAGTGGATACTTGTGAATGTCCCTATGCACACATTTGACCTTCACCAATCATACATTTCCCAGTGCCCCCCATTGAATCAGGTTTTGAGCATGGAGGTCTGATTACAACCAGAACCCATCAAAGCCTGATGTATACCCCTTTGAATGCTCACAATTATCCTGTATGCCCCCACATGATCAAAGGAAGCCTGTGGTGCATCAACGATGTGAATCAGTAGCCCTGCCTCCTTGTGGATGCACTGATTCCCCGCCTTCCATCCATGCTGACAGACCTGCCTGGGCTCGCTTCCAGTTCTGGTGGGCATGGATGAATTCACCTGTGGAGAGAGGGGGTTAACAGCAGCACAGACACAGAAGGAGAAGGGAAGAAAGAAACATGAGGACAGATGAGTGTGGGGAGTGAGTTCCAGGGGAATTGGCCCCCATTTCCATGGGGCTTGGATAGGGGAGGGGCAAGGAGAGTGAGGGGGAAAGACAGGGGGAGAAAGTGAAAGAGAGTGGAGGAGAAGTTGTGCAAGCATGTGCTCCCAGAAACACCATTAGGTGGTCCTTGGCCAGCCAGACCACCTCCTCCAGCGATGCTGCTTGGTGATACTGGATCATGCTGACATCTTGCTCAGCACCTGGGCAATGAACTGCTCCAGTCTCACTTGCTCAAGGATGGTCTCGACTTTGCACTCACCTGCCAGCAGCCATTGTTGGCAGGCATCCCAAAGCTGTTGCACAAATGTAAACAGCTGGGCCATTTTGCCATATGCTAGTGAGCAGAAGCACTGGTGCTGCTCTTCTGGGCTGCGGCCGACCCGCTGTAGGATGGTCTGCTTCAGGTTGGGGTACTCCAGCATGCTGGTGGCAGGGAGTGGCTGAGCTGTGAGCTGGGCTTGCCCTGACAGGAGAAGTAATAGCTGAGCCACCCACTGTGAGGTTGGCTATGAGCTCACCTCCGGGACATGCTTGAACAGCTCAAAAAAGGCTTCAGGTTCATCTTGCAGCCATATATTTATCAGCTGGATGGGTATGCTGGCCGCAGGGATAACCGCCGGAGCATCTGTTGACTGGATCCAGCTCCAGATCACCTGCCAGTTTTCTGCCTGGGCTTCAAGCAGAATACAGACGCAGCACCCATGATCCACTGACAGCACAATGAAGGTGTGATGCTGGTGCTGAAGGTCATTGGTGAGCATTTGGAGGAGCTCTCTGACTGGTTTGGACTCCATGGCAGCGTTCATTCCTCAGTTCCGGGTTTCGGCACCAGTGTAACAGTTCTCTGACATGGGGAAACGGAGGGACTGGGATTAGGCTTCAGAACCAGTGTGTTCTTTTTATTGTGCACATTTTCAGTGACTTCACGTTACACAAACATCACACACAATATAGGGTGTCACAGCTCTCTCTCTTGTTCCTAGCTGTTGGTTCAACCTGGCTCCTTGCCATTCACAGCCGATGCTTGACCATGCCCCTGTTGCCACAGGTACATTCACACACGTAACTCATCCATGTTGTGGGCACTGATGCCCCATACCATCACAGATGCTGGCTTTTGCACCTTTCTCTGATAACAAACTGAATGGTCATCTTCACCTTTGGCACTGAGAACTCAATGTCTGGTTTTCCTGAAAACAAGCTGAAATGTGGACTCATCTGACCACAGCACACATTTCCACTGTCTTTCAGTTCATCTGAGATAAGGTTAGGTCTAGAGAAATCGGCAGCTTTTCTGCATAGAATTGATGAATGGCTTCCTCCTTGCATAGTACAGATTGAAGCTGCATTTCTGGATGCAGCTGTGGACTGTTTAGTGACAATGGTTTTCTGAAGTACTCCTAAGCCCATGTGGCTATATCTGTCACATTAGCATGATGGTTTCTCAGGAAGTGTCACCTGAGGATTCGAATGTCACGAACATTCAACAGTAGTTTCTGACCATGCCCTTTATGCATTGAGATGTCTCTTAATTCCCTGAATCTTTTCATTATATGATATACTGTAGATTTTGAAAGACCTAAAACCTTGCACTGAGAAACATTGTTTGTGACTTGACTCACAATTCTCTCATAAACTTTGGCACAAAGGGGTGAGCCATGACCCATCCTTGCTTGCAAAGACTGAGCCTTTGGTGCATGCTCCTTTTATACCCAGTCACGATACCAAGTAACCTCTGTATTGTGGAATCTTCCAAAATCGTGTTATTTGAATATCCTATAAACTTTTCAGTCTTATTTTGCCTCTGTCCCAACGTTTTTGAGTGTGTTGCAGGCATCAAATTCTAACTCCATTTATGTTTACAAAATACAATTAAATTGGTCAGTAAAACTATTGAAAATCTTTTTTTGTACTTTTATCAGTTAAATAAAAGGTTCACACTAATTAAATATTTTAAATATTTTGTTTTTATTGCATTTTGGAAAATAGCCCAACTTTTCTGGAAATGGGGTTGTAGTTTAGTTTCATCATGAGAATGTTAGTGATATTACCCATTGTAGTGTTTGTAGGCTAACTAACACACAGCTAATGACTGGAGGTGGAAAAACATTTATCAGTGTTTCTACAACTCAACCAGCTAATGAGACGTCATCACAGCTTGATTAACCACATGGAACAATACCAGTTTTACTGCACGGAGACAACAGGAACCACAAAGAGCAATTGTCATTGGGGTCTTTCTGATACGAACAGACAGAGATGCTAGGGTTTATAACAGGCCTGGAATTTCGTCATTTTAGGGGCAAGGCCACTTGGCCTTTTGTGCTGTCAATTTTTTGAGGGCACGAAGGCCAAAAGCCAGGGCACCAA
>JANZLB010000019.1:23153626-23163749 GCA_026167865.1 Notarius quadriscutis
GAAGCTGATTGAGAGAATGTCAAGAGTGTGCAAAGCTGTAATCAAAGCAAAAGGTGCCTACTTTGAAGAATCTAAAATCTAAAACATATTTTGGTTTGATTAACATTTTAAAGTTTACTAAATGATTCCTTACATGTTGCTGCATAGTCTGGATGACTTCAGTATTAATTTACAATGTAGGAAAAAAAATTTAAATAAATAAAAACATCGAATTTGAAGGTGTTTCCAAACTTTTGACTGGTACTGTATATTTGATCAAAAGTCATCGCCGCGCATTCATAATTCGCATACTGCCGCCTAGTGGTTAAAATAAGGAGTTACTACCACTATATCCAACACCGTTCCGTGTAAAGTGCTTCGTTCTCATTAATATATTTTTTTCCAACCAATTAGTTGAAATTACACTCTGCATCTAAAGTTGTATGTTGTCAAGAAGATATGTGAATTCATGGAAATGTGGTTAGGATAATCCAAGTATAAACAACAACAACAACAACAACAATAATAATAATTATTATTATTATTATTATTATTATTATTATTATTATTATTATTATTATTATTATTATAAAAGTTAAAAAGCCTTCTTTTAATGGTGCATCCTATACAGCAAAAACTAATAATTACAGTAGGTAGTAGTAGAAGTAGTAGTAGTCTTATTACTATTAGTAGGCCTATTAAATTGTGTTTTTTATCTTGCCATGACACATGGTATTAGCTTAATTGGTTATACTGAATTGGCCTTAGCTGTGAATGAGTAAATGAATGTGCATGGTGGTCTACTATAGTGGTGTACTATGTTAGTTAGTTAGTTAGTTAGTTAGTTAGTTAGTTAGTTAGTTAGTTAGTTAGTTAGTTATAGTCAGAGGAGTAGTTTTAAAAGGTTTAAAACCCTAAACGGTTCATTTGTTTGGCCTTTTAGGGGAGTCCTTCAGCATCCACTCTAGAGCCCAATAGCTGAATGTCTCCTTTCCAGACAGGTTTTATATAACATCCCTTTAGGAGGATTCTGAACGCTCCAGTGAACTTCTGCAGAACTTTAGTGTGAAGTGTGAAGCATTAAAATAGTAGTCAAGTAGGCTAGAAGCTCGACACTCAAAATGTAGAACTCTTAAGGGTCTTGGGTTGTCCTGAATATTTTGTTGAAACGAGTATTTCCCTAGAACGTATAATAATAGTATACTAATATGTTATTATTACATTATTAATAATAGTACCAATTATGTATAATAGGTTTATTATTATTATTATTATTATTATTATTATTATTATTATTATTATTATGGCAGAAAAGTGGAACTACGTGGTGGTGGATGGAACAAGGCTCTGAATGGTTCATACCTTGTATGCTGGTCATCACATTTTACAGGCCATTTGAATGTACGGCTCTTATTTTAATGACACAGACTACTGATTGTAAACGTGCAGTCGTATTGTGAGCTGGGAATGTTCTTCATGAAGAATGAACAGACTATTTGTCTTTTGTCGATTACGATGAGATAATATTTACAAACACTCGTGTCTTTCTAGCCTTGAGAGCTTTTAACGCATCCTTGACACTGAGTCACTCGACCACACAGCTGTTTTATTCGATGACAGGATCATTACTGCGAGGCTTACAGCAGGAGCTACATTCTGCTAAAAAAAACAAAAACCCGATGTTTTAAGATTTTGAGATTACATTACTACTGCAGTTTGGGATTGGGAGACTAAATCTAAAGCCATTTTACTTTTTTCTATTTTAAATAGAAACATCAGCCGATGTTGTTATAGCCTATTGCTGAGGCAGTGCTGCCGAAAACCTCATCTTTTGCGAGCCCCCATCCTCTTTTTGTGGGCGAGGGTGTCATCAGGCTTTGGAGGAGGAGGGGCGTTGTGTGATAAGACCTCCTTAAGCGTGTGTGTTCTGGACTCAAAACTTTTGTGACCAAGTTAACACACTGCTCTGTTCCATGGTGAGAGGATCAAACTTCCTATTTCAGCTGTGAGGACTCGAGCATGTTTTAGACATCCACAGAGGAAAAGCACAAAATTATTGCGTTCATGAGCTCGGAGAGCGGATGTCACTCTTTTCGCGCGTTAAAAAACCTCCCTTAGCCGTGTCCAGGATGGCTCCAGTTAACCGGAAGAGCGGGACGGATGTTTCTCCTTGTGCGCCTCGGGCAGACATGTGAATTTTTACGCACCACCTCGATGCGAATTTTTACGCACCATCGACAAAGAGGGACTCGAAACACGGAAGAAGTGTGTCGCGTCCAGGAAGGCGCAGTAATGATGCAGCATCCTCTGGAGATCGGGGCTCACTATTACCCTGCGGAGGCACAGCAGGACCACAGGTCTCACCGGTACAGAAGCTTCATGATCGAGGAGATCCTCACCGAGCATCCGGACCACAAGGCCTCTCCTCCTGCTGGAGATTTACTCAAATTCGGAGTACACGCGCTTTTGTCGGCACGGCCGTATCCAAATCACCTAGGTGAGTGTCCATGTTCGAAACAAGGACGCATATCAAGATGACTTTGTCCAAGTGCTGCAATCAAGTTTAAAAAAGATTCCTTACTTAACGCCATTAGTGTTGTAGAGGCACTAGAACGCAACAGATTAATAAACGCATATGCAAATCTTGAAAATAATAACGCTATTATTATTATTATTATTATTATTATTATTATATAAATTGTTATGATTATAGTTATTACTACCATAAGAAAGATTATTATTATTATTATTATTATTATTATTATTATTATTATTATTATTATTATAGCAAAAACCAAATGCCCAACATATTTTACTTATAAGTTATTCTAATATCTAATTTAAGACAGGAAAAATAGCCTACAACAATAACAACAACAATGACTATGACACGTTACATTTAACAACATTGTTTAAACTGAATATATTTACATATGATGCATTATTTGTCAGTGGTTACGTGACAACATAATATGAACATAACTACACACTAGTCTATGATGAAGCTTTAAAAAAGTAATTTATCTGGAAGAGGCCAGATTTTATAACTATGTTTTACCCTCTATTAGTCTGTGAAACACTGAGGGGATATCACTCATAAAGCAAATAATCAACACAAAGATTATTATTATTATTATTATTATTATTATTATTATTATTATTATTATTCCAGCATAAACCATGTGTATTAACGCCCTGTATCTGTTAGTCGTATTACTTTCACACTTCACTCCAGAGGACAGAGAGAAAGGAGCTGCTGTGGTTCTTAGTGTCAATATTATTCAGTCATAGCATTTAGAATCGGTGAGATGAAAATAATGTCTCAGTGTAGTCTATCTGCTCACCACTTCGCCGAAACAAAGTAAAAAAAAAAAAAAAAAGGTTGTTCACTATTTTGGATATTTTCTTTAAAAAGACCCGCATTCTCTTTTTGCCATATAGTAGTTAATTATAGGGGCATTTATTTTGTTCAAAGTTGAAGGCGGAACACGGCGGCTTACTCCGCACTGCCAATGTAATTCTTATAGGATAGAAATCATTCCCTATGTGCGTTGCCTATATTTAAACGAGCAACAAGGCCAGACTAAAAATAGGTTATTTTTCACAGATTGCTGTCTATCAGCCATAGGTGCAAACTGGAGCGTTGAGCACGCACACATACCTTAATAGGCGGGGAAAGATGCAATCATAGCCTAGATAATTTTGTCAACATAGAACAGTCTCGTCCTGATAGCCCCCTCGTGTTTGTTTCATTCCTCAGTGCTGAAGGCAGAGCAGAGCGGCCTCCTGAAGTTCCCCGTGTCCCCGCTGTCGTGTTCTCTCGGGCCGCCGCTCGGCTCTGCGCTGCTCCCCGGGCCTCCGGGGCTCGGTGTGGGCTCAGCCTCGCACCACCTCCCGCTCGACCTGCACCTGCGCGGGAAACTCGAACCCGGAGCCGAAGCACTCAGCAAGACCAAGAAAGGCAGAAGGAGCAGAACCGTGTTCACCGAACTCCAGCTCATGGGTCTGGAAAAGAGATTCGAGAAACAGAAATATCTTTCGACTCCAGACAGGTTAGGCGAGACTGTTTCCAAAAGAAGTCGCTCAAGCATTTTGCATTATTACAGCTTGTGTATTTTGGACTTTTTATGTTATGTTATGTTCGGCACTGATGTTGTACACATATTACCGCAGTAATTAACCCCTACAACTGTGTAACGGTTTTGCAAGTTGAATTAGAGATAGATAGATAGATAGATAGATAGATAGATAGATAGATAGATAGATAGATAGATAGATAGATATGAATGATTAGACTATAACCTAATTATTATAAATAACACAGTCATTACTTTCTTTCTTATAGAATAGACCTGGCTGAGTCTTTAGGCCTCAGTCAGCTGCAGGTCAAAACATGGTATCAAAACAGAAGGATGAAATGGAAAAAAATTGTAAGTGTCACTTTTTTTTTGCTATTTTACACCAGATCACAGGTTAATAAGTGCATGCTGTTGATATTCATATTTGCTGTTTATTATGAAGGTATTGCAGGGAGGAGGGCTGGAGTCCCCCACCAAACCTAAAGGACGCCCAAAAAAGAACTCCATTCCTTCCGGTGAGCAGCTTTCTGAGCAGGAGAGAGAGAGGACGAGGGAGGCCGCGAGCGCATCTTCTTCCTCTTCATCATCGTCATCCTCTTCATCCTGTTCAGGCCACTCTGAACCCAGTCAGGAGGAATAAACGTGCCACTCTCCGGCCATGTGAATCCATATGCTTTAAGGACGCACAGGCTGACTGCCTCTCATGGATTGTTTCTTATCGAAATCGACGTTTTGGCACTTAAAAACTGATCCCGACAAGACAAGTGGACCGATTTTATAGTTCCATTTTGCTCAAAACAAACAAACAAACAAACAAACAAACAAAAGCATGGACTGCTTAATTTTGTTTTTCTCTTTATGAAAAATCCAGAGCGACGTTGAGCAGAAATGGGTCTCTCTCTCTTTCTCTCTCTCTCTCTCGCTTTTTTAACCCTTTACATTGAAGTCGGACATTTTGCCTGCAATTCTTGTTCTTGTGCTCCGTGATTTAACTATATGTATGAATAATATGATAAAAATTAAATGATCTTTTTACAGAGACAGATGATTATGATTATTATTTAATGAATTAGCAACGAATTTAGTTCGTAGACCTGCATAATTACTCTGTGAACTCCTCTGACGCACTGAGGATGCGGGTTAGTTTCGAACAAATACAATTAATACATTATGGTATCGAATAAACCTTCACTATCATCAGTACATCATAAACATGGAGGCCTAAAATCGATGGGAGATACCGCTGATACTGATTTTACTAATTTTATATTTGTGAATCCTGGATGCAAACTGCTCCTGATGAAGTGATTCATTGCTATTCCGCAACAATTTGGCGCAAAAGTATTTTCATGCACTAATGAAGAACAGAGTTAGGGACAGTTGGGCAGACAGCTGGAGCTTTGGATGATGATGATGATGATGAAACTGGGGATGGCACTGGAGATGGCAGGCTCCGCTATTCCTCTCATCCTACTGTGAGCTGTTTATGAGTGCACGATAGTTGTTAAGGCGTTTTATGTATCACGCCTCACATCCAGAAAAGAAAAAAAATTACACACGCTCTGTAATTTACTACAGTATTGTTTATCGCCCAAGTTTAAACGCTGCCTCTGGCCTTGAAATGTTTACGCACAGCATTTTCATTTAGGCTGTGTTATTTCCTTTTTAAAGAATTGGCTCCATGTGGAAATAATTGTGTTCGGGCTCTGTGGTAGACCAACATGAAGTTTTATAAACACAGAGGGTTCGATATTGTTCAGTTTAAACTTTCCTGTCGCAGATAGTGGAGCAAAGATGAGCTGGAGCCAAGTTGATTTTTATTCTTATCCTCCTCCTGCGCATGCGTGCGTCAAGGATTAGGGTGCAACATATAATATAATATAATATAATATAATATAATATAATATAATATAATATAATATAATATCGGACCACGTGGACAGAACTAACGCAGTTCCGTACTTTATCACACCTCACTGAATGTTAGACTACATGAGGGAAAAAAAACAGAAATTAAGCATTTTATTGTGTATGCATAAAACACGGTGTTAATCCTTTTATGATATAGCATTTCTGCAAAAAAAAGTTCAAATGGTACATGGTATATTTATATCTTTATATCTACATACTTAGGTATTTAATAGGTATTTCTGAGGCTATAACAGCATTAGTGCTATGTTTTGTTATATGACAGATGTGGTTAACATTTTGTGAAACTGATATTTATTTACATTAGAAATGTGTGCAGTGGGATTGAGAAGATGTATTGACTTAGTCGTTACAAGTTACTAACTCATAACATAGAACTTGAAAATGCGCTGTAAGGAAGCAGATCCGACCAACAAGCTCTTTATACAGACTCAGTTATAAACAAAGATTAAATTAATAAGCTATATCTTTTGGGCTACTACATCTCTCCCGTCGTGCATACAGGCTATCGGGATAGCTATGTGCCTATTTCAGATACAAATCTAATCACAATTCTAACAAAGACATTTAATAATTACTCTATTTGAAGAAAGATTTGCGTACAAGAAGCGAACTTGTGCAGGTAATTAATGCTGTGACTATTTCATGTTCGTTTTAAGCCTTAAAAATGCTAAAAGTGCGCAGCCTATGCATGAAACCTCACCAAAGTTTTCACCAAAGGAATGCATAGACATATCTGAGAAGAAGAAGAAGAAGAAGAAGAGGAAGAAGAGAAGGAGGAGGAGAAAAACAGAAAAGGCCTTGAAAAATAGGTAGGGTTGTGCATTAAAAGCGTCAAAAGCATGAATTCTTTTAATAGCCTTTTAATTTGAGAAATTAAACGCAAATAAAATGGAATAAAGTAGATTATTTATGTCTTTTATGTAATACTTTAGATAAAGTTTCAAAATAGGAGTTTTTAATAATCTACACAATAATAATCTATAATCTGTAAAGCTTGACCTTGAAAAAAAACGAAATAAAGTGTGCGTGAGAGAGAGAGAGAGAGAGAGAGAGAGAGAGAGAGACTGCTTCATTTAATGTTCGAACATATTCCTAATATGTTTTATTAGTCACTGCACTCAGCGCCCTCACCAGTACATGAGTGTTGGATTTAATTCTTAAATTCAGCAGTTGAATTAACTTTGCTGTAATTTCACTTTGTGTCGCTAAGAGTTGTGCATTTTTAAATATGATTCAGGCTCCATAGTACTATACTATGGACCTATTTTATAAACCACAGATTCTATGATTTCACGAAGCAAGTCATTTAGCATTTGAGGATTTTTTTTTCAGTTGTTTACATGTATAATTAAGGAGTATGAAAGTTTAGTGCCAATCGCGTGTTGAAATATCGCATAATTAATCCCCATCACTAATATAACATAGTCAGTTTATCACTGGTTTTTTTCTGGTTTATTGAGAAAACAAAATGTTCACAGACACCGAGATACTATTCCTTAATTAACGAACTATTTTTGTTCTCCCCCCAAAAACTAAATTATTTAATAATAGATATTCTAAGAAAGCGCCACAATATCAACTGCCTTAGTGAAATGAAATATTTCTGAAAGGAAAAGTTCACAGCAAATATTTAACATTAATTTTTAGACCTTTTGTGCTACAAGCATTTTGTGATAAAATGTGTGATTTTAGAGTCTTCAGCTGAATCGATGCTGGGAGAGAGACGTGCTGCCTTTCGGGCATTTTAGTTATTCACTTTAATCACGAACTTATAGTAAATACTTCGCGACATTGAGATTTTAGTGGGGAGGATATCCAGTTTGTTTGAAAGGAGAGTAATATTTACATATGAACACATAAGTAATATAATAAAAGCACAAAAAAGCGCATTATTTTCTTAAATAAATAACGAATGCGTTCTGTATGGAAATATTACTGAAAAATACCAATAACTTCTGCGCACGCGCGCGCGTGTGTGTGTGCGTGCGTGTGCTACAAAGACCACCGTTAAAAGGTAGGCTATATTTGGTTTGTTGCTTTTACGTCTTAACATTTCACATCTTCAAAATGTTTTTTATAAAGATACTTAATTTTAAACTAGGAACAGTTGCTTTCGTTGCTATCTTGCATAATTGAATTACTCCGTTTAAAATATGTCATTTGCAAAATATCTAATTAATTAATCCCACAAAGTCAACAGTAACTCGCTGCAATCACAAATTATTATCGATTATTATGTAATCTCAAGTGAATCAGCTGAATTGGTTAATACCCTATGTGTGTCTGTGTGTGTGTGGGGGGGGGGGGGGGGATGCCACACTTGGGACCTTAGTAATAGTTTGTAATTTTTTTATACAAGAGCAGGCTACAGTTTATGTAATATTTCATTATGAAAAATATAAATAATAGTCTGTTTATAAGTGTACCACTGGCAAGGTACCAATGTTATTAGGTAGAGCTGTGTTAATTGCACATATTCCACTTGGTTCTTTTCCACCTGGCCAGTGAAGCAGTCTCTCCTCTCACTAGAAGTCCATAATTACTTCCTCCGAGTATTTAGGAGGCCACCTTAATGCTCTGCAGAAAGAAAAGAGAAGGAATAATCATGTGAAATTTCCTTAATTATGTTAATTATGTTTTATAATAAATAATCAAATAAATAAATAAATAATCAAATAAAATGGTACTAATTGTACCTCATTTGTCTTTTACCTCGAACTGGTTATCTACCTTTAAATGCTTTAACCTAAAACAAAATATGGTCTGTTGATGTACCTTAAATGATTTTCACAACGCGAACGTGGCCTTGAGTGTATACCATCTCAGGGACAAGGAAAGGTACAGTTGAGCTTTTTTTTTTTTTTGCCTGAGTGTAGGCCTAAATACATGCATGCATGAATGAATGAATGAAACAACCAACCAACCAACCAACAAACAAATAAATAAATTACTCTTTTGCACCTGTGAGATCCGCTTATGAGAGGTCTGGTCACACAGTTGTGATTCGTGTGTACAGTTCACAGATATGCAATCAGAAACTCACAGTGAATAGATTGTGTGCAGTGTTTGTTCAGGGATGTTGTTATCTTTTAGTAGAGTGACTATGAAAGCTCCCAGTCCAGCTGCAGTGAGCTCTTGCTGATGGCTATGTTAAAGAGCAGACAGGGAGCTTTAAGAGTTTATAGGGCACGACGTGCTCCTTTCAGCTAAAGTGTTTGTTCTTGAAGACACTTAATACCCTGAGTGCACAATAACAGCGGTGTAGATCTCCGAAATACCCCCAGTTCATTTGCTTTTTCATCCCTCTGTATTAACGCTGCTCAGCTAATGGCACATTACATTTTTGCAGTCCTTCCAGCGTCAATAACGCAGATCCCTCCTGTACAATAGAGACAAGCTTACAGCACAAGTGATGAAATTTTCCCCTCTGAACTATTTAGGTAAAAAGGTCGCACAAAATCAACTTACACTTTGTTTCTTCCACTGAATGAAATCCATCAGGGTTGAAATAGTAGCCTAATGGACAGGAAGGTTTTAATGCACAAGCACAAATAAACCCGGAGCCGAAAAAACAGTGCTCGAGGTTCCAAAGTATTAAGGATATCCTGAACTCCACTTGGATCATAGCTGCAAATTAAATAAAATCCATAAATAAAGTAAACAAGCATGGAACTCAGTTTTGTATTGCTTCACCGCCGTGCAGTTGGACTTTTATAGGCACAGTTTTCTCTTTTAGCTCCCATTGTGTATTTTGTAGAGAGAAATTGATACATGCCTACAGAGTAGCAGTGCAGTTTTTCTCCTGGTGGTCTTTTGCAGCAGTGTCACGGGAGGGTTGAAGGTGTGTGTGTGGGATGGAGAAGGGGGTTTAACATGAACATCTGCTCTTTTCACTACCTTCCTATGTCTCAATGAAACGTCTGAGCCATTCGTCAGTGCTCACCCGTGAACGGGATCATTATGCAGATGAAAGACAGGTGCAGCCACATTTCCCCTGTGGAAGGCGAAGGCCATGACAATATTCTGTATTGCAAGTATAAACAACTGACCAAGCATGCAATACCCTAAGGAAAATATTATTATTATTATTATTATTATTATTATTATTATTATTATTATTATTATTATTATTG
>JANZLB010000019.1:23242209-23258122 GCA_026167865.1 Notarius quadriscutis
TTCAAGCAAGTCCAGTTGCTCTCTTCTACCACCCACAGATTACTATGACCTGGATGACTGAGAATCTTCACAGACAAACTCACAACCTTGCAATTAGCAGTAAGAGCCACTATCACTGAGCCACCCAAGTTGGATGCAAGCAAACAAGACGGCTGAACAGCTATTACAGGCAATAACTTTCCAATGTAACCACAGAGGTGATGTTATTATAAATAAGCTGATATGCCCTAATGGAGGTTCCATTTTATTTTATTTTTCCTGTTTCCATATGAAATAGAACAACATGAGGGGTATTTATCATCACTTATTAATCTGAGAGCCGAATGATAAACAGCATCAAGAGGTTTAAGTACAGAGAAAGGAGGCTGTCTGTAAATAGCATCTCCACATTACAGAAAGAGTCATTGCATTTTTACTTCAGTGTGGCTGGGTTTTCCTGGATATCTTCCCCCCATCCAGTCTCCTCCCCCTCCCTGGGCCATGGGGGTAAAGGAACAGCGAATACACACAGCCGAGCGCTGAAAGGCTCAACCTCTGCGCCCTTCTTCTGTCAGGCTGAAATTAATAACCGCTGATTTGTATTTAATGCTCAATTTCCTCTCTATTATTACAGCAGAGCAGCACAGCCTTGGTTTGAGGGAGAGTTCACATGACAGCCTCTCTCTCTCTCTCTCTCTCTCTCTCTCTCTCTCTCTCTCTCTTACCCTCCTTTTCCCTCCCTTCTGTACTCTTTTCACATATGCCAAATAGCTTGCACAAATGTTGCATGCATGTCAAATAGAATCTCATTATGGTGGGCCCTTCAGGGCTGTTTAGGTCCTGGAAAAAATGGACAAGCAGTTCCTTTTTGTGTTCGTCATTCAGACTATAAAACAGGAATGAAATACATCCATTCACACCGCTCAAAATATACTCGTGACGTTTTGGTGAGCGAAGTGTGAGCATGGATTTTTTTTTTGGACCTCATGCCATCATGGGGGGAAAAACCACCATGGACTTTCAGCTTAAAGAAACAAAATGTGACATTAAATGAATTCAGAGCCTTATTCAAATACAGAGCTAAAGCCCTACTAAGAGAAATACCCCCATTTCCCTTGGTTGTTCTCACTGTTAATGTTTACTTAAGATGGGTGAATACATCACACCTCACTATTATAGACCCATTCAAGTTCTGTTCTGCATCATTGGCTTCAGTTGGATTTCTCTGGCTGTCATTTATCAACCTTCATACCTTTCAGTGAAACATTTGTCATCATTCATCAAAGTCAAGCAAAAAGATTTTTCCAAACCCATGCAGTTTTAATGCTCTGTCCTAAAAAAACAGGATAAAGACGTGTTTTCATGATAATGACTGTGATTAACTATTATGGGAATGCAATGCATGCATGATTCTGTTTCCAAGAACAGAACAGTGAAGGAAGTTTGAAGAGTGTAATTTCAATAAATTAAATAGAAAACATAACAAATCAAACATTTTAATAAAAAAAGAGAAGGTAAGTGATATGGTGTTGAAATGAACGACCACTTCCACAAACATTTGTGTACTCAGTAAATGACAAAAATTACTGAACACAGAGCAAATAATCTGAGGCTTTCATTAGATATACTGACTAGGAAATGCATTTCACAGATAATATATTAGAACAGGCGGCACGGTGGTGTAGTGGTTCGCATTGTCGCCTCACAGCAAGAAGGTCCTGGGTTCAAGCCCAGTGGCCGACGAGGGCCTTTCTGTGTGGAGTTTGCATGTTCTGTGTGGGTTTGCTTTGGTTTCCCCCACAGTCCAAAGATATGCAGGTTAGGCTAACTGGTGGCTTGAAATTGACTGTACATAGATGTGAATGGTTGTTTGTCTCTATGTGTCAGCCCTGTGATGATCTGGCGACTTGTCCAGGGTGTACCTTGCCCATAGTCAGCTGGGATAGGCTCCAGCTTGCCTGTGACCCTGCACAGGATGAGTGGCTACAGATAATGGATGGATATATTAGAACAAAGCTGTGAAGGAAAATAGATTATTGAAGAAGACACACTAAGGCTATGTTTAATAGCCTTCTTTATTATAGTGTTAACGCACAGAATAGCAATAAATAATTTTTATTTTGAGTATTACATCTAAACTTAAATTTCTATTGTTCTGCTGATCCCATAAGTGTAAATAATTGATCTCATGAATAATTTACATGCACATTTTGTACATTCCTCAAGCTATTGTCTCAGATCTGTAATCTTTTGAGGCTGTTACTGGCACTGCTCTTAAAAGCGTACTGGCCTTTATTTGCGAGTGTCTTCATTCATAGAAAACAGTGCATAAAAATGAAACACCCCATTAAGTACATGATTTAGATCAATAGTTACAAACGTCATAAACATTTACAACATTTTACCATATACCTGGATTAAGAAAATCTCTCCTTTGTCTGTTCATTCGAATATTTTACTGGATATTTAAAGTAAATGAGCTGCATCCTGACGAAAATGTCACAGCAGGCCAGTTTTATTCTTTTTAAACAAATGTGAGCTTTATTCGTTTTAAAACAAGCATGCCAGTATTATTCTTTTTATAAACAAACATTTGTACTGATGTTAAACGTAGAAATTGCAACCGATTGTGAGAAGTCAACAGGTGTTAAAAGGATATGTTGCAATGCTGTTGTGGTACGTTGCAATCATGAGCAATTGAATGACACACTTGAAACGTGAGGGCATTTACTCATCTATTCTCTCCACTCCTGGTCTGCTTCCTCACCCTTAACCCCCTTAACTATTCCAGTTCTTTCAAGTGTATGTCACAACTCCATTTAGTTTACACCTTGTCTTCCTCACTCCGAGGTTAGATAAACATGTTAATACGCAAACTGACACACCACAGCAAATCATGACCATCACAATTACTTTGAACGTGGATGTCTCAGAGCCAATTATTCTCAAAATAAATGGAGTGTTTGTGTTTCATTCATTGGTCATATATCCAAAAACTAAGGTTCTGAAAGCATGTTCCATCTTTTTTTTTTCCTTTTTTGTACCAGCACATTTTCACAGTGTCATTCTACAGGGAGATTCCTCAGTGACAGGCCCTGGGATACATATTGTGAGTGTTCATGATTTCTCCCTCCTTTCAGAGATTGCCACCTGTGGAAGTCATAACATAGTCCACGCTCCTGTAACCCACTCCATCCCGCTGACAAAATGTCCCTGTATGTTTTGACATACACCCCTCAAAACAGCTGTTGTAATTATAAAGTTAATGTCTGTGAGGGGAAAAAACCCAGCCCAAGCCATTTTATTAAGACTGCTGAAATACTGACTGGCACAATTACAGCATGATCCATTAAGAGCTCCAAAATAATAGGTGCTACAAGCCAGTTTGTCAGCAAGTGCCTAAATGGCCTTTGGTTTGCTATGCAGTGATGTAATTTTATGTCCTTTGAGTTAGAATGTGAACCCTTGCAGGAATGGTAGTGCTCTGCCTCGACTTGTACTGTAGTTACTTTCATCTAAACATTTATGTCTAAATACATAGTTAGAAGGACTTGACTTAGCCAGTGTCCAAATGCAATCATTATTATTATTACTTCATCCAAGTACAGCTTATTATTATTATTATTATTATTATTATTATTATTATTATTATTATTATTATTATTATTATTATTATTATTCCAGCAACAGAAGTCTTTGCACAGAAATCTAGGATTAGTCATTCAGTATTCTCATTTAGTGGTACATGTGTATTTTTGACTCTGCAGGAAAACTGGAAGAGTGCAACACATCTGGAGAGAGCATTATAAAACATGTCTATTCCCTAACCTGGACGATTCAACAATGTACTTGACAGGCTGTCATGCAGGAAATTGCTGTACTTTTCATAATTATGTATTCAATGATGTGGTAATGCAGCCAAATGTTTCTTAATTCACATTTTTTGAGAAATAACATTTTACGAGACAAATCTTAGTTGTCACATCTCACCCTAATGACCACTTAATCATTTAATGTTTTGAACGTTACTCAAATTTAGTTATTACCTCATATTTGACTACCAAAAGAAGTGGTGTTCCAGACTGATTGAATGAAATGTAGCCAAACCAATATCTTTAAATGCAGTACAATACATTTGTAATTATGTGTCATGCAGGGGGTGAAATGCGTCCTTCTGTGATTCACAGCACATGGGCTCATCTGTCATATCAGCAAATCTATGAGGTCCTTAAGGCCCTGAAGAGCCACTTCATGTTTGTTTAGTCACTCATTCTCAATATAGAGATATATAGGGGCTCAGCAGGACACCAAGACTTCAGAGGAAAAGACTACTTTATGTGTGGGTCACCAGAGAATTTAGTTTAAAGTATAATTTCTGAAACACTTAAGAACTTTTAAGAAACTTATTTTATTTAGTTAATAATATTTTTTTCATGTTCTGTCAATAATCAGTTTCTTTAATCCCAAACGTGTTTTTATGTGAGTGCACTGACACAGTGTTTTAACTATAAAATTGGTATACTCAAACCGCACTGTCAATTCTCATCTGAGTTTATTTACTTTCTGGCATGAAAGCCTCTTTTAATATGAACAAAGGGCACATTTGAAGAGATGAGTCTATCAAAACAGACACGCACTCCTCCATTAGGTGAGATCCACAGGTTTTTGCCAGGGTGTTGCTGCTTAGCGATGGATATGAGGGTGCATTGAGGTTTTTTTTATGCCAGATGAGTGACATGACCCTTTGTTGGCCTTTCTTTTGCGCAGGAATCAGCAATTCAGTAATCACCTGTGTACACAGTCTTTTCTCACTGTTCTCTCCAAACACTCTGAAACACAGAGATGACACACAGCTTATTTTCACCCTTCCCTGTGGCCATTCTGCAGGAAATGTAACACAGACGCTTAATGTGACAGTTAAGCTGTTTTGAGTGGCAGGTGAAGTCTACTTTTCACTTAGCAATCACCTTTATACAAGAGACGATGAAAACTTAAGCTTATAATATACGTGAGCTATCGATTGCTCAATAAATTGGCATTGTGCTGTACTTGCAGAGAGCTTGCTGAACAAAAATTGACAAGATCCAATTAACGTTCTAAAAAAATTTATCATATATTTGGGTACATCAAGTTAACATTGTGAATATATATTTTTATTCAAAATCTCTGAGTGTGAAAACGTTTTCCAATTCTGAGATCATTTTCGGTGCCCAGGTTGTATTTTGGCAGGAAGAATACCTATTAGGCAATTAGTAATTGCAGTTTCCAATGTATACAAATATTATTTGAATTATGTACCTAGGGAGTTCATATAGTCATGTTCATTTAATTGCATGTACTAGTCTCGACCATGTTTTGCACACTGTAAAATCAACATTGACAAGAGCAGCAGCATTGTTTTTAATATGCTAAAGTTCAGTCTAAGTGTAACCAAGTTTGTATCATGTATCACTATTAACTTCTCAGTGTGTGTGTGTGTGTGTGTGTGTGTGTGTGTGTGTGTGTGTGTGTGTGTGTGTGTGTACAGTTTGGACACATCTTCTAGTTCAATGGTTTTTCTTTATTTTTATTAATTACAAGATACTTTATGTCTTAAAGCAATGATGGATGTCATTTCTATTTATTTAGTTGAGCGGTTCTTGGATTACTAATATTGATTAGTACAGTTGTGGAATAGGGCTATTTACTGTATTTTTATTGTTTACTATTTACTGTTTGTTCTTAAATGCATTAACACGGCAAGAAATTGCACTGATTAACTTTTGACGAGACACATCTGTTAATTGAAAAGCATTCCAGGTGATTACCTCACGAAGCGATAATGCCAATAGTATGCAAAGCGTCATCACGGTAAACGGTGGATACTTTGAAGAATCTAAAATATGAATTTTTTAAAGACCTTTTTGTTTACCACATAATTCCATATATGTTCCATGTTCTTTCACAGTTTTGATGTCTTCAGTATTGTTCTACAATGTAGAAAATAGTCAAAATTTCAGAAAAACTTTTTTAATGAATTAGTTGGTGTGTCCAAACATTTTAAAACATTAAACATTTTTAAGCAAAAACAAGGAATCACAGCAAACATTGGTAAAGGATATACAGTTAAGTACAACAATAAATAAATGAAAAACAACATTCATAAAGCAATCTATATTTAAACATACTACAGATTAATTACAGTCACAATCACAGTGGTATGTTTAGTGACAGGAACTATGAATGAAGTCTGTTTGAACAGGTAAGCCTTTAATCTGGATTTAAAAACATATGGAAACTGTATTGCTAACATCCTCTGGTACCCTATTTAGGGGCAATATACGAAAAACATCTCCCTCTGTCCGAGTTGCAATTGATCTTAGAAATGAATAATAAAATTTAAACTTCCCCCTGCCCCCAATAAATGTTAGCCTATGTCACTGCTAAAATGAGCTTTTATTCTGTGAAAACATCCACTGTCAAATGCACCACTAAATTAATACAAAAATGAGCCATGCACAAACACTCTGGCCTCAGAAGTCTGACATGATGCAGGCTAGTTCAACCTCTCCCAATTGATTCAGTGGCACGTTCCTTGTTTAACAAGGTAGAGGAAAAAAGTGGGGGGTAGCAAGGGTAAAAAGACTTTTAGTTCATTCATTAATCACAGAAGTAAACAGCCCATCCAGTGACACCTGGCGGGGTTAATGCTTCAGACCCTGGAGTAATCACTACCACCACCACCCCCCACACACAGACCCAGCCAGCCACTCACATGAAAGTTTGTGATTATAAAGGAAATGGGAATTAGCAGAAACATTTAGGGGGGAAAAGTTGCTCTCCAGTTTGCTGTTAGCGAAAGAGGGATTGTGGAGGTAGTGGGTGTGGGGTGTGGAGAGGCTGCAGGCTGATTGGAGTGTTCCCCTGGGGCTGCAGAGTGGGGAGAGGTAGAGGGCCAAAGGTTGAGCCTATACCAAATTAGTAGTGTCTGTTATTCAAAACCAAAATAAAGCAGGAGCAGGGGTAAATGATTCCCCCTCCTTCCCCCTCCTTCCTCCTCCTCCTCCATGCTGGATTGCTTTCTGGTCTCTCTCTCTTGAAATTACAGAGAGGTCACATTGCAATTAGTGGTTTGTTTCTTTTAGACTGAAATATGGCCATAATTCATAGCTTTCGAATAGCTTTTTTTTTCATTTCATTGGAAAAGATGTATGAGCTGGTCGGCCTGAAGACGTAATTGTAACACATGATACGGCAATTTGTTACCCCAGCACCAAGTTCACAAGATATTTGCATGCCATTGCTTAAAAACAAAGAAGAAGATACAGTTTGTTTCCAGTACTGCCTGTAACTGAAAACTGTCTGTTCAGGTTATTACACCTCTTTTCTTTTCATTTAAGTAGTATGAGGCATTACATTTATACAATATACAAAGTTCTACTTGTTATTGGTTCTTGGGTCAAAAACCTCCGGAACAGACTTTCCATTTCCAATATTTTCTTAATGCTTAATGCTCTGCAAAATGCTGGCCACCTGAAAGCAAAAAGCAAGAGCTGCATTATTAATGCATAATTTATTTGAATAAACAAAGGCTCATCCAGTGTTTAGAAGCTGTTTCCAACCCATCTTTTGTTTTACCTGTAAAACCTAATTTTATGACATGAATTATAAAACTATAGTAATTACTGTGTTATAGGATTTTTTTTTTTAATCCATTCCTAACAAAGCTTTTTCTCCCAGAATGTTAACCTGACATGGTAAAACAGCAACTTTTCTTCTAGAGATGAAGCAGGGCATTCACCTTTTTTTTCTTGCTTAATTTTCTAAGATGTGCTTGAGATTTGTAGTTTCTAGACAGTCCAAGTTATAAAAGGAGTTATTAGAAAATTGGCTTATCAGAGGCAGAACATGCTCCTTTCCTTGTTACATAATTACTGCTTCATTGCCCCATTAATTAAAGAGGAAATATAATATTTACATTATTGATGGATATGTTGTGCAATTTATTACACTCATTTCCCAGCTATGTATCTGGGGTAACCTAACTTGTTGTTTTGACAAAGGAACATTCAGTCTGTTTCTGTTAAATTGTTAATACCAAGCCTTTCAGTTTAGTCACTCATCTTTGGCTTCTTTTGCACCAAACAAGTCAGAGGAGTCAAGAACCAGGGATTAGCTGAGCAAAGCCTCCAGCATGGAACTGGTTAGAGAGAGCTTATTAGCAATGAATCACATCACTAAATTATTGAGAGATTACTGTGCTCTCTGGCTAAGTGATGATAATGTCTGTCAAAAGATCTGGCACTGTTCTTTGCTTTGCACATCTGCAGGGCTGCATTGCAACTAGTGATAAATAGCAAACTACACTTAACATCCTCAGTAGACATCTGCCAATGTTTTTTTTTTTTTTCTATTTTTTTATGAGAACGTTTACAAGTGCCTGCAATAAATGAAGCCACAGAAGCACTTAAAATGACAGGAGGAGTGGATTTAAATGTCTGCTTGGCAATACAGATTCCTAACGGCTCAGAAATGAGGGCTCTTTTGCTTGTACAACCTGGCCATTTTTGTATGGCTGGATCTAGGCCAAGGAAGAGTACACATTTATAGGAATTACATTACACCAATTACATTAGTGATAAGTACAGCACTAATTTACATTTTGAACATTTGCCATTCCTAGCAGCTGTTTGTGAGATGTCTGGAGTGAAAACATTTTGCTTAGTACTCCTGGAAAAAAATAATTACACTGCTGGTACATTTTAATATGTCCAGCTAAAAGCCAATGTTCAATGAACAGCTATAGAGTTTAATTTAAAGCTACGTAGTCCATTTAAGACAAATACTTCAAGAGTAAATTCACCTCTAGTACAGTTGATGTTTAATAGCATATAAAAAATACTGGTATTTATTGTAAAAAAAAAAATCTGCTTGTAGTTAACAATCTTATAACCAAATTGAAAACCATGTTTTTTAACATCTCAGTTTTTTGTAGGCATTGATATAGTAGGGAACTCTCAGTACAGAAGCAAACTGTTAGCACTTGGCTGTTCTCTGCTCCAGAGAAGGGATGAAATGGCTTTTAGAGGGCTAGAGGTGAGGAAGTGCAGGTACCTTGATGAGATATCCATTGTATACAAAGCAGATTTTATTACTCCATCATTCAGCCAAAGCCATTCTCCACAGTGTAATTTTCCACAGTGTTGCTAATGTAAATTCTCTGTCACTGTTTATTTCACCTTGTAACGTGGAGTGGAAATTCCATAACAGGTGATTCATCAGGTGAATCAAAGTCAGTAGGCAGAGTCTCAAGCCCTTTAGATAACCGGTGGTATTATGACTGTGCTATAAAGTATGTAAGTTATTATCAGTTATGAGGGTGTGAATGGGTGAGATATTTTTCATCCTACCTTAGTACTGATTTATTTTCTCTTAAAAGTCAGTACCAGACAAACTCTGCTTGTCCTTCACTATTTCTGTCCTTTAAAGAAAACCAGTGATAGCATTGCTCCTCAGTGATGAGGTTAAAGCAGTTAGCCAACTATCTGCCTGGCCCATTGAAGAACGCGTACTAACCTTGTACGCTGAATTAGCAATGGGTTTCTGCATCGATAATCGTCAATCTTCCATGGCAGCGACGTGCCTTTAGTGAGGGTCAGGGGCTGCCATGTGCAATCAGTGATGATCTGTAAGCATTCAGCATGCTCAGGCCATCTCTGACCAATCCCAGATGGAAGCATTGTTTCCTTTGTGCACTAGTACAGGAGTGTATACCAAACACCATTCAAGGACTAGAGGAGACAAAGAATAAACTACTGAGAAGGCTAAGGATAGTTGCAGCCTTTAACCTAAAATGGCAGAATGTTGTTGATGAGATGCATGGGTTTTATGAGAGACCCGTTCAGATTTTGCTGAGGTCATTGCTGAGTGCAGCTTAATTGTTCCTTAGCACCTCAAAGGCACAAAAAATGCTCAATCACCATCACAGTGGACAAGTCCATGTCTAAACACAAAAGCACAGCCAAAATACAAGCCATTAGACGCCAATAAACTGTGGAACAGCAGAATGAAAGGTATTCACAGTTTAGCTAAATGGAAAGGAGATAAATGCATTTTGTCAAGAAGAGCCGATGCAGCTGGCTAGTGGAAAATGAAAACCATACCATACCTGATGTTATGCTTTTATGGTATGTGTTCCCTTGTGTGACTTCAACCATGTCTTTAAATTTTGCCTTTTCTGATGGTTGACTGGACAAAATGAGCTAAGGAAATTTATTTTCTAAAGTGGATCTATTGTCTTTTCTTGACTGATAGAAATGGCCTTTAAAATGATTAATTTCCCAGCAGTACAGATGTTACATTTTATAGAACATTTTAAAACAAAGATATATGCATTTTAAACAAGTCTATATTGGTTACACGCACACGTGTACAGTACAATGATTAGAACAAAGTTAAATCTATTACTTACATGCAGTGCAAGATAAACAATGCACTTTATCAATGTGTAATTAATGTACTTATAAATTAGATTCTTATAATTTACTTATAATTAAAATTTCTCCTCTTGCTTCCAGTTTGCTTCAGTTAAGGACAAATGAAAGTCTCAGCAGGACTAAAAAAAAAATTTAATATTGTAATTAAATGTTAAAATATTCTCCAACATACGGTATGCAGCTATGGGAAAAAAAATAGTGAAAACCAGTAAAAGTGGACTCTTAATTTTTTACATATCTGTATACAATATAGTTCAGTGCAAAGAAATGCTGTCAAGCATCTAATATTTTTGTAACATATGTAAACATTTTTCTCTCACTTTTTTTTTGTAATGTTAAAAAATGCTACTGACTTAACAATGCAGAAGTCATAAAATGAACAATCTATGACAATATTTGTATTTAAAAAAACAATGGATAAGACATTTCCATGGTACGCAGTGAATATGTTGTATTATTCTATGAGTGTCACAGGAAAAACTTATAACTGTGTTAGTATAAATATTATCAATATTATATTGTAAATACTACTCTAAATAATAATTGTAGTCAGTTGGGTCTCTGAATCTCTACCCTCAGTTCAATATTATATTTAAATGCAATTAGATCCCATATATCATCTGCAATAAAAGGTTTATCTAAAGGGAGGACAGGGCTTTTGAAAGGCACTCTTGCTGGGGATATAAGTTTTAAGGGCTGACACCACATACTCAAATGAAGAAAGATGTTGCTTGTGTAGTGCAAATGGCCCGTGACCAAGCTCAAACACCAACTGTGGCATAAAACCTGTTGATAAATGTATCATAAATCTCACAGACAGTGAAAGCACGGATGTTTCATTCGTATTTCACACTCTTTACCTCACAACTCAAACACCAAAACAGCTTGGTTGTTATCCAGTTTGAGCTGCAATTAAAGTAATTATTGGCTAAGTTTACAAACGTTTTTGTGTGCAGAAGTTTCCTTGAAAAGAGTAATTACCTGAGTTGAAGTGTGATCTGGAAAGCATTTGATTAACAAGCCTAGTCCCATCCACAGGAATGAGAGTTATCCTTCAGTGCAGTGCAGCTCTGCCATTCATGTAAAAAAAAAAAAGTTTCTGTTGGTTATAGTAGGCTATAGGGCGGCTCAAAAAAAAACCAACCCAAATGCAAACATCCAGTTAGAATGGTACGCACAGAGCCAGTCTGGACTAAACATACCAAACCCTTAAGAATGCTACATATGATTTGTTCAAAAATTATGGTGCACTCAGTTATCATCTCACTCAGCAGCAAAATAGTAACCTTGGATTATCTGTGTAGAATCCCTGTTGGCTTGCTTAATACTATATGTAATGCTTTATTGTCCTCCTCTATATACCAGAATAAATTATTTATAATCAAAGTTTTCTTGTAATTAGTCACAGTGAAGCTCTCCTGTTCAAATAGTCGGTGCATTAAAACGACAATGTTTATTTCCCAACTCAGAAAGCCATATCATATTCATTGAAAACTCCCTTCTGCTTGAGTCACCACACAGCACACAGACACGTTGGGTCTTATTTTCCTAGTGGGTGGTCCCTCTCCAGCTTGATGTGGAAACTGAATTAACGCGAGCCAATTTTTGCCCTCGATCTGGAAACATTTTCTACCTTCCAGCGCAGGCTTAATATAGAGATGTAATAAAACACCTTCAGCCTCTGGCATGTTGTTTTACCAAATAACATCTAACTGGCCATTACTCCCCATTAAGGCTAATGGCTCGACTAATTATGATAATTCCATAAAAGGTGCTGTGTTTAGCCCAAACTGTAGGCGAACATTAACTTAATGACAAGACTGACCTCTCTCACATGCTGCCAGTGTACATGTCTGTGATAGGCTATTAATCACCAGCATTGTGAATTAGCCTTATGCAATGAAAGCTTATGAAGGGCTTGCACAGTCATACAGGTCTGACTGGTTATCATATATCGCTTTCACAGTGTGGACGACATAAATTTGCAGCTGCCCTAGGACATATCCTATACTGTCACAAGAGCCTAGGAAAACAAGTACTTATGCCATGCATTGTTTTGTTTTAAATAACAGACTATATGCATTTTAGATAAGAGGAAATCTGTAAAAATCTCTTAAGATGAATCAAATCTCTCATGCAAAAAGACCATCTTCCCTGCATAAGCCCAACACAGTTTTGAGATGAAACTGGTGATGGATACATCTAGAGGAAATATCTTGGTTCACTAAAATGACATTCATCAGATTCCAGAAACATACAGTATCTTGTGACTTGATACTGAGATGAAGGACAAAAGTGCATGGTCAAAAAGTGCATGAAGGCCCCTTAAATATATTATTCTTCATTACTTCCCCCCCTGGATACTTTGAAATCTTTTCATCAGGATGATTTCCGTTAAATGTTGCCATTTGGTTTCTCCCAACTAAGAGTCATTACACTCTGTGGTATTCTGTTTTCATAGGAGCAGTGCTATTGCCTGTTAAAAGGCAGACCAGTGTATTAATTGTGCACACGAGCCCCTGGCTGCTGGCAGGCATTCATCGCTGCTGATTAACACTGAGTAGCAAACTAAAGCTGTTTCCCCAGGCATGCAGTGTTTGGAGAAGGACTGTGTCCAACAAAGAGGAAGTCTATCTCTGGGCCAGAGAGACCACATTTACCCACTTTTGTTCCCTCCTCAATTATGTTGTTAGAAGTTCAGCGATTTGTGTAATAATGACCAAGGTAGCTGAAGGACAAAACTGAATTTCCCCTAGATCCAAGCTCCGCTAGCAAGGTTTTCTGTGTAGAATGGCCTCCACAGGTCCACAAAGTATTCCTGAGGAATATGCATTTAGGAGATAGACATTAGGTTGGACCACTGCTCTGAAATTTTCAACACATGACGTTAAGCTAAATAGTTGTGATGCAAGTAAATGGAAAATGCCGGATTAGTGCCGTGTTGTTGGGACTGGACTTGTCTACACAATGGAGCACAGCTGAAACACATCAGTGCAGTCTAGAGAATGTTTTGATTTCCCTTCTATGTGCTCTTTCCTTCTGAGTTTTTTTTTTTACTATTATCCAAAACCATTGAGCACCCTCAGAATATTCATCATTTATATGCAGACCTATGTACAGACCTCATGCATCTAGACACATTTAGGATTCTTAACATATCTGGCAGCCTCCCAGAAGCACCAATAAAATAAGTGTTATTGTTCCTGACTTTGCTTAAGAGAGGCCCCATGCTTCGCACAGCTGCTGGGGCTGCCACAAACGGTGTTGATTAGAGCAATTGGGGCATTTTGAGCTAAAACAGCTGCTTTGATTCGGCCTGATTGCTGAGCGAGGGAGCATGTTGAGTAAAATATGCATCCGTCAGGAACTGTTTGGCAAGTTGCATGTGTGACTTTTTTCTGCTTTTGTATTCTAATGCATGCTCCATTTAACTCCTGCTGTTCAAATCAGGGATGACAAACTGATGATTAAATGGCCAGGATCAGTTCGGATGTCCGAGACCTGACACTGTGGCATATTATTGTCGGCATGCAACTGCTCTAACTGGCTGCAGATGTGGTCACTTAGTTTGTAAATGATTTCTTGATAGTTTTCTTGATGAAAATATGTAAAACGTAAGCAAAATGACTTCCTTTTTAGATCGAAATGGAAGACAAACATTTGGACATTTGTTTCAACCATAACTGCTTGGCACTCTTTGCCACATTTCTTTTTTCTTATTCTTCCTTATTTATGATTTTTCATATAGCTGGTATAAATGCCATGGTAGTTCTTTTCCCTTTACATATTTATTTCCCTTTATAGGTTTAAGCCTGTTCGTGGTCAGGCTGAACAAACACTAGAGAATGCTTTGAGTCCAAAACAAAGGCCATAACCTGTTAGACACATTTATCAAGGCTTTCAATTTACATTTAATCTTTTCTTTTACTGGTGCACAAAGTAAAGCATCTGCAGCTCTGTAGAATGAAATGAACTGTGTGCTCAGTGTTGATTTCCATGATGAAGGATTGGGCTGTTTTGTCTGTAAGTCAGAATTCAGCCCCACTGTGCATAGAGTAATTAATGTACATACATGCTCCTGTTTCCTTCAACCTCCTGGCTCTATATTTGGCTATTGAAATATCAATGACTCATCAATGGAGCACAGGAAAATCTCCCCTCCTCTCTTAACACCATTTAATAATGTGTCATTTGTGCTGGTACTGTGAATGACCATTTGCACTGAGGACCTATTATCATTGACAAACATATATTTTTCTATGTAGGAAACTTAATTCTTAACTCTAAATAGATGTGGCTCCTTTATTTGTAGAGTACAGTTTTCCTAATTTCCTTCTTTTCTCAGCTTCAGAATGGCTTGGTTTTCTCCCATAGACAGCTCTCTGGTTTTCATGTTGGTTTAGCCTTTTTAGCAACAAATTCAGTCTTCACAGGTGAAACCCAGGGCTCAAACCAAGAGTAGACATTCAGTGCTGTTAATTGTTTAAACAGTTAATCTAACATGGTACACCTGGGCAACAAGAAGCACCTGTCAGTCACATGTTCCAACCTTTTTGATCATTTGAAAAATAGGTTGGTTCAAACAGAAGGTGCCATGTTCTGTGGGTGGAAACACCTTGTTAATAAGAGAGGTCAGCAGAAAATGGCCAGATTGGTTCAATGTGCCAGGAAGGATATAGTAACTCACAGCAACTCATTACAACTGTGGTGAGCAGAAAAGCATCTCAGCGTGCAACAGCGGAAGATCACATTGGGTTTGGGTTCCACTCCTGTCAGCTAAGAACAGGAATCTTAGAATCAAGAGTGGCCACAGTGAGACAGTGTGTGTGTGTTTGTGTGTGTGCAGTCAATTTAGAGTCACCAGTTTGCCTAACCTGCATGTCTTTGGGGAAAACCGGAGCACCCGGAGGAAACCCACGCAGATACAGGGAGAACATGCAAACTTCACACAGAAAACCCCTGTTGGCCACTGGGCTTGAACCCAGAACCTTCTTGCTGTGAGGCAACAGTGCTAACCAGGTTTCAGTGACATTTATGTTAGCTTTTTTCATACTCAGCTCAGTCACATCATGCTCTACACTGTAAGAAGTGATTTTGGAGCGTGGTAAATATAATCTATGCAAACCATATAAAATTTGCTCGATTATTGCAGTCAGCCAAGGAATTATAAAGTAATGGGTAAATTATACATATGCTACCTATTTGTTAACAGTGACAACCGTTACATGGAAAAATACAGTAAAATATACCCCAAAGGCGTGAGTCCTGTGCTCCAAATTGCGCATGCGTCAGACCGCGCATTTGAGTGAGTGGGACAGGGAACTCTCGGACTGCCATCTTCCTCTCTCCAGCTCTGAAAGTGTTGTTTGCATTAGCCAATTATCCAGAAACAACATTTGAAGCTGTTAGTTAGTGAGTTATAAAACAGGTTCATTACTTGAAATGTTGTGTGAAGCTGT
>JANZLB010000019.1:23357004-23367229 GCA_026167865.1 Notarius quadriscutis
CCATTTGAATTCCAGCTTGTAATGCGACAAAACAGGACAAACACCAAGGGGGATGAATACTTTTGCAAGACACTGTATACCCTATATGACCCAAGGTTTGTGAATCCCCAAGCATCACAGCTATATATTGGAAGCACAGAATTGTGTAGAATATCTTTATATGCTGCAGCATTACGATGTTTTTTGCACTGGAACTAAGAGGCCCAAACCTGTTCCAGCATGGCAGTGCCCTGTGCACAAAGTGAGGCCCATGAAGACACTGTTTGCCAAGGCAAGTGTCCTGCACAGAGCCCTGCCTCAACCCCATTGAACATATTTGGGATGATCTGGATCGCTGACTACATGCCATGCCTCCTCGCCCAACATCAGTGCCTGACTTCACGAATGTCCTTGTGGCTAAATGAACACAAATCCCGGAGCCAAGTGCCAAAATCTAGTGGAAAACCTTCAAAGAAAAGGCTTCCATTTATAACAGCAAAGGGAGGATTTAATCTGGAATGGCATGATCAGTAAGCACGTGGGTATGATGGTCAAGTGTACACAAACTTTTGGGCGTATAGTGTACAACAACATATAATAAAATGTTACAAAACTACAGAGTAGTTCAGATATTGAAACAATTTAAGGGTAAAATAGTTTACTAGTTTCTGAAAACACCACAACACAGTGCTTTCCACTGACTGACCAATACACATGCAATGGCTTGATGATTTTCCCATATTCAGGAATCACCTGATGGAATGAAGAGCGTCTGGCCCTGCTTAAGCGTGCATTTGTAGCACTTGTCCACCTGGTCGGCAAAGAACATCTCGCAGTGGTTGGAGGAGGATCTCCAGCGCTCGTATAGAGACAGGTTGGCTGAGGTGGGCTTTATCAGGAAGAAGATCTTCTCACCCTGAGGACACAGTCAATATGTTACATGCTATGTCACAAACACTCTTCTTGGACCGTCAACGATTTTATATCCCAAAAGCTGGAACACATGGAATCCATTATAAGACGAATAAGTGAATTCCTGTCTGTATTCCCATAATGCACTGCAAATATATGTCAATTGTAATCATAGATACTGGAACGCTAGTTGCTGCCCTCCGTTAAAATGCATGTATCTATAGTGCTGCTATCTTCCAGACTGGAAGTCTAACAGCATTCAGAATCATTCGTACACCATTAGGATATAATAATCATGGACATTTCAAAGCAACAGCACAATGAATTACCGTACTTTCCACAGGAGAAAGCAGAGTGTTGTTATTATTACTGTTTAATGCTGTTAGCTTTGCATTAACACAGCCTCACTTCTAAGCTAATGTTCATAATATTTGGGAGGCCGTGTGAGCTTTGCAACTGGATTTTAGTTCTTTATGATTATTCGAGAAGTCTATCACGTTAGCTTTTTTGTTGCTACTTGATCACTTTGTACAAAAATATTTATGATGAATATTGTTGGGTTTGATATGCGGTTAGATTTAAAGGTATCAATAACAGTAAAATAATAGTAGACTGATATTTTCAGCCCAAATAGCCGACACATCATCGGCAGTTACTGAGAAGGTGTATGTGAAATACAGTCACAGACAAACATGAACAATATGGATAATTTACACAATGATGCTTCTTTTTTTTTTTTTAAATGAAAGGGTTACAACTTGTGTATTTAGCATGTTTATAATTCTGATAAGACATGGCATGAAGCCACAAGAGCAATACAGATTACAGACTTGAAAAAATATATATGTAAATATTGATATATTCAGCTATGGAAAAAAAAAATTAAGAGACCACTTTGAAAAGTGGTCTCTTAATTTTTTCCATACCTTACACACACACACACACACACACAGTGCTCTCTATGATTATTAGCACCCCTTGTAAAAATGTGTAAAAAAGAGATGTAAAAAAAATCCACCTTTTGGTGAAGTCACGTCATCTCATACTGAAAAAAAGAGAAAAATCCAACCTTTAAATTAAGTAAATGTATTCAGAGAAAAAAAATCCTTCATCAAGAAATAATTATTTTCAACAAAAACACATGTGCCACTATTATTGGCACCTCTGTATTTAATACTCTGTACAACCTCCCTTTGCCAGTAAAATACCACTGAGTTTCTCCTATAGCATTTTATAAGGTTGGCGATACAGAGCAGGGCATCTGAGACCATTCCTCTTTACACAAGCTCTCCAAATCATCCAGGGTCCTCGGCCCTCTCTTGCGCTCTCTCATCTTCAGCTCACCCCACAGGTTTTCAATGGGGTTCAGGTCAGGGGATCGAGATGGCCAGGGCAGAAGCTTGATTCTATGGTCAGCTATCAATTTTTGTGTTGATTTGAACATATGCTTCAGATCATTGTCCTGCTGGAAGATCTAATGACGACCCAGTTTTAATTTCCTGCCAGAGGCAGCCAGGTTCTCATTTAAAATGCCCTGGTATTTCATAGAGTCCATGATGCCACGTACCCTAACAAGGTTTCCAGGGCCTTTGGAGGAAAAACAGACCCAAAACATCACAGAACCTCCACCACATTTTACAGTTTGGAAAAGCGTTTTTTTTTTTTTCTTCATTATAGCCATCCTTGTTTTTTACACCAAACTCAGCTTGAGTGTTTGTTGCCAAAAAGCTCCATTTTTGTTTCATCAGACCAAAGAACATGGTTCCTGTCAAAGTTGTAGTAGTGTTTCACAAACTTCAGGTGTTTATCTTTGTGGTTAACTGACAGAAAAGGCTTTTTACTGGCAGACCTTCCAAATAATCTGTTGGCATGGAGGTGGCATCTGATGGTGGTTTTGGAGACCTGGAAACCCGAAGAGTTCGCTTTTTCTTGTTATTCACCAACAGTGATCCTTGAAGATTTTTTATTTTTTTTTGCCTCCTCACTGTCCATGGAGGTAAAATAAACTTGGGTCCTCTTCCAGGCAAGTTTGTAACAGTTCCAGTCGGTGCCCTTTTTTTTTTTTTTTTGCCCTAACAGTAGAAATGGGCATTTTCAGGCGAGTAGCTATTGTTTAATAACCATTCTCTGACTTATGAAGGTCAACACACTTCTCCCTCATTTGGTTTGTGTGTTCTCTGATCTTTCCCATGTTTATGGATGACTAAAGGAATGTGGCCTCTGTGTCACCTCATATTTGTTCCTCGGTTAATCAGGAAGTCATTGATTACAGCTTGAAAGTTCCTACACTCCAGTCAACTCAAAAATGTACAATTTAAATGGGAAACATGCTTCGGTTACACCGTGTTCCCTATAATTTCCAGGGGTGCCAATAATAGTAGCACATGTGTTTTTGTTGAAAATAATTATTTCATGATGAGGGATTTGTTTTACTCTGAATCAATTTATTTCAATTAAAGGTTGGATTTTTCTCATTTTTTCAGTGTGAGATGAAGCAACTTCACCAAAAGGTGGATTTTTCTACCCCCCCTTTTTTTAACTAATCTTTACAAGGGGCGAAGGGGTGCCAATAATTGTAGATGTATCGCACTCTCTTTCTCATGTGTGTGTGTATATATGTATGTATGTATGTATGTGTGAAAATTCAGTGATTAAAAAGTTAAAGGATTTTTTGAGACAATAAAGTAAACCTTTTTCCATAAGATCTGAAGGTCACCAGATCTCAACCCAAATGAACTCTTGTGGGACGTGTCGGCTTTTCCTTCACCTCCCATACTAACATACTAAATGGTGGAATTTATTGTTTCACCCCAGCAGTAGAGCTCCACACCTCTCCAGAATGTACGCCAAGGCAAACTGAAGCCGGTCTGGTACCGTGTGCTCTAATAAAATACTTGCTGTTGGTGTTTCCTTTCCCTGTTTCCTTCAGTTTGGAGGTTTACCTCCATCTTAGCTTGAACTCACAGAAGGCGTCTCACAGCTCTATACGAAGTCTGTGTGTTCTTGGTGTCAGAAACACAGTTTTATTTTTTTTTTAATTGGCTGTTTCAGTTCAGAAACCTGTTTATTTTTGCATAATGATTTCTTAACTACTTTGACCCTGTCAGTCTGCAGGATTAAATGTTACCGCTGTTAGCTGTCAGAAGAAAGTGGAAAGTTTCTGGTGGCCTGTTTGATTACATATTACAGCATTAGGTCTGTGGAACAAGTGAGTTGCACAGCCTTCCTTTATGTTTATAGAGAAAACCTTGCAAATTGAGTCGATGAAACACTAAATGAGTCATTGCCAAGAGTTTTTAAACTAAGAAACCACTGTCTTATTTAGTCAAAGGAAGTGTTTTAAACCTCAAAGTAAAATAGATGGTGGTCAGTGGGATATGAATGAAATTATAAGTTATTATAATGACCAGCTTAACATCCAGACATCACAGAGTGGCAAGATACCATCTGCTTCAGTTCTCATGTTTATGCAGTTACGTTTAAGAAAAAGATGTTTTAAGGCTTGTGGGATTTAGGAATTACATATCTTTAGTATTATATGGCATATTAACAGACCAACAAAATGATTATGGTTTTGGTTGTCTTGTGTAGATAAAGTATTTTCCTCCATTGCAGCACTCTTTCTAAATTGATTAATTTGTTTGTTTCATGGATGGAAAACATCAAAATACGTATGGCCCTTTTCTCCAACGGAGACACAGGATAGAAGAAGAAGAAAAAGAATGTGTTTAATATTTGTTTACTGATTTCACATCTATCTATCTATCTATCTATCTATCTATCTATCTATCTATCAAATTTTTACTATATCTATCAACCCAATCTTTTTTTTTTTTTTTTTCCTATCAACCCAAAGGATGGACCTGGACTGCAACAAATTCAGAAATGTTTTTGTAAATGCTGCCAGGTATTAATTAATATATGCAACAAATCAAAATATAGAATGTAATCTCAGGATATTCACCTTCAGGACATGGTACCACACAGAGGCACCGGCACACTCAATGTGGAAATCGGTGTAGCTGTCTTTCACGCAGATCAGACAGTATTTGGTGACTTGGGGCTTCCCAAGAAGAGCATCATCAGGCCAGTAGTTTGCCACCCATGACAGCTTCCTCACAATCTGTGGACTCTCAACAATACTAGCCATTCTGGAAAGGAGGACACACCAAATATAAAGACAAAATATACACACACACACACACACACACACACAGAGTTGTGGTCAGAAGTTTACATACAGTGACATGAAGGTCATCTTGAAGATGAATGTCATGGGAATATTTGGGCTTTCAATAATTTCTTTGAACTGTTCTTTTTCTGTGGCAGAATGATTGTACAGCATACATCTTTAATTAAAAACAACAACAAAAAACCCACTAGAATTTGATGCAAAAGTTTAAAATTTCTTTGGGTTTTATGAAATCAACACAAGGTCAAAATTATACATACGGGGTCAAATTTACATATGCTCACTTAGATTATTAATTCAGAGGTGCTAAAACTTCCAAAATGTCTTATCTTGCTAAGACCAAGGTCTCTTAACTTCCTGTTAGTGATTATGATTGACTACAGCTGGTAGCTTCTCTGTGCCTTTGCAGCACTTAAAATGTGCAAGAACTTTTATTTTGAGATGGGACTTAAGAACCAGGAAGTGCAGAAGAAGAATGGAATGTTGGAGTGTAAAACCAATGTAGTGCTAACGTTCTGGGTTGATCTGTATACCTTGAGTGGTGAGCAGCCCTTTAGAAATTGTTGTATACTTTGAGGTTAAATAAATAAATAAACATCAAGAGTTCCAGATACAATGAAACTCCATGTTCGGTCGTGTTTGATGCCCACACAGAACTTAACATTACACTGGTAGCAGTGGTGGTGAGTTTTTATTAATGTTTTTTTCCCCCTCCTTCTCTGCTATCGCCTGCATTGACGGTTTTCCCTACTTGTGTGTTTTCTTCACATTTTTATCGCAAGTTGGGCTGGTTTTACCATGTAGCTATGAGTTATCACTCAGTTACCTGAGCTATTCTGTTTCATTTTCTTTTCCACCACTGAATTATGTCGGACGAGGAATTTTTAATAGACAGCCCTTCATGGCTACTTTTCAGACATCTCAATGCACACCTGCACAAACCCAATGAGCCCCTTGCAGTTTATGCTGCTGAACTGACTACACTGGCAGCTGAAGCTTTTCCTACTGCTGAGGAGGGACACAGACCTGCTGCTAATCCAATGCCTCAACCACAGGATATGAACTTGCACCTGCTGTTTTCGATTGATCTTCCTCCTTTTTCTGGAGACAGAACTGAGCTGTTTCACTCCTGGATTCAAAGACTTGAGGTCGCATTGGCTGTGTCACCTTGGCACTTGGACAAAGCTAAATTATTACCTACAAAGCTAAGTGGTCCTGCATTTTCATATTAGCAGACTCTTTCTACTGCAATCAAAGCTGATTATACCCAAGTTAAAGCTAATTCGACTGCTGTTTTTAATAGACAGCCCTTCATAGCCACTTTTCAGACATCTCAATGCACACCCGCACAAACCCAATGAGCCCCTTGCAGTTTATGCTGCTGAACTGACTACACTGGCAGCTGAAGCTTTTCCTGACTATGACACATGAGGAAAGAGTTCAGAAGTTTTTCGGTGTTTTGTGACTGGATTGGACTCATCACTCCAGCTCAAAATCCATAAGCATGGCCTGCTAACTTTGGAAGCTGCTCTTAAAGTGGCCACACAGTGTGAAATGAGTCAGTTAGCTCTTAGTATAGCCTCCCCTTCTCTTGTTATACCAGTGACTGTTGATCACACCACATCATCCAGTCCTGCATCAACACCTGTTGCTGAATTAATGGCTGGTATCTCTGAACTGCGTGCTGATTTCAAGGCTTTGCACCAGTCTCAAGCGAAGACATCTGATGACTGACTGGATCAACTCTCAAGGCAGTTCTCCAGCCTTTGCCAGGAGGTGACTGGGATTACGCATCCACAGCGTGCCTGTGCAGCTGCTGACTACATGACCCATCACACTAGCCACCACCGACCTGATGATGTTCATAGTCAGCGCCGCTCATCAGACAGCTATGCCTCATCCTGCACGTCACCATGGCATCCCTCATCTCATGATGATCACGCTCCACCTCAGCGCCACTCTCCAGGACGATGGCAGACCCATCAGCCTTCCTGCTGGGAGGATGCCTACTCCCATCGTCGTAGCCACTCTTCCCCCTTACTACACACATGAGTCTTTTCATGGCCACCCCCATCACTGCCCACTACACATTCCCTACAGCCTACCACACTGGTTTTCCCAGCCACTCTCTTTCTTGGGAGTGGCAGTCTCGCCCTGTAGCTCACTTTTCCCGTGCTAGTCATGCCACATACTCCCATAGCCCTCACTCACCCTCTCCAAGCCCTCACCACAGATATACTATATATGAAGACTCTCATCCACCTCCACAGTCTTATGACCATCTCCAACATTACTGTAGGTCCCTCAATTGGTGCTTGCACTTTTCTACAGACACAAGTGATCAGGGAAACTACTAGGGGCTGCCATGATGGACCGCATGGCCACTAATCTCACCCCAATGGTCCACCCTATCACACATGGCTCTGAGTGCATTCCCCCTATGCCATACATGCATCTCACCATATCTGCCACAGAGCTACATGTTCTGGTTGACACAGGCCTTAATTACAGATGACTGCCATAAATCCATTCCGGCATTATCCACTCAGCCCATTACTAAATCGTTTACCTTAGCCTCTTCAGTCACTGGACACTTTCTTGACATTTTAGGCACGGTCACTGCACCTGTACATGCAGGCAGTGTCGTGTTGCTCCACATCTTTTATGTTGTGCACACAGCTAGTCATCCACTCATTTTCGGTTGGGATTTCCTCACAAAACACCATGCAGTAGTGAATCTGCCTCAGGCATGTCTACAGCTCTACAACACTGAAGTTCCCCTCTTGCAACCTCACTCCCTTATCCCTGTTTAGGCTGCAGTGGTAACCCTCTCCTCCGTTACTGTCCCATCTATGTCTGAAATGGCCATACCCATATCCATGATGAGTAATGCTGTCCCTGCCATTCCTTCAGACACTTATATAGGCATGTTAGAGCCACATATATCCCCTACAGTGAATTTGGCTGTGGCTAGAATGTTAACTTCTATCCTTGATGGTGGATGCCCTATAGGGCAGTTTTTTGCTGTCATGGGTCACCCACATGATGAATATTCAGTTGTGTCATCAATCACAGTGAGTGACAACCCAGCTCACCCAACACCCCAAGTCTCTTTGGATGAAGCATGCTTATCTTTAGAAGAGCAGTCACAACTACAGCAACTCTTGAAAGAGTTTGCTGATGTATTTAGCACTCATCTGGCTAAATCTATGGCTAGACATCCCTAATCACATGCATCAATACTAGTGATGCCAAACCGATTATACTCCGCCCCTACAGAGCATTCCCAGCGACACAGGCTTTTATTTTTTTAAACAAAAATATTTTAATTATTACCAAACAAACACTGTTTGGACAAAATAAACTTAGACTGATGTTTGTTTTCATAGCATTGAAGTCTTATATTTTAGAAACATTGGGAGGCACCATTTAAAAAAAACAAAAAAAACAAAACCTTTTTACCAGAAATCAACTACAGTAGCATACTATTGGACCTGGTACCGGGTTCAACAGGTTTAGTGTGTGTATGCTGTGTTGAAGTGTATCAGCATTAAGTAATATTGTGTTTGTACTGTGTTGAGGAAATGTATTGGCATTAAGTAATTTTTTTTTGTGTGTAAACACGAGTGTGAACAATGGTGCGTGTGTGTGTGTGTGTATGTGTGTGTGTGTGTGCATAAAATCTCTCTGCAAGAGTAAGTGACCCTGATCTTGCTTGGTGGGGGTACTGTGCAGTGTGCACCTGTCCAGGACTGACCCTTACGTAGGACCTGGTAGAGAGGATGCATTATCCCTGGCATGAGGGAGGGAGTTTGGCAGTTCTGAAACGACAGATATCTGATTAAAAATAAATAAACAAATAAATAAATAAAATCAGGACCCTGGCTGTGTAAGAAACAGTTTGTGTGAAAAGTGTGTGTGTGTCTGTTGCCAATCATTTGCATTTACACATTTCAGTAGCCCTGGGCCCAAATCCTTCCACCTATCCACTTGTGTGTGTGTGTGTGCGTGGTTTTTATTTTATTATTATTTTTTCCCCCCCAAAGACACATGCGGAGCCCTGTGTGAACTAAAAGGCAATTGGTAATCTCTTGGTAGTTGCACAAACGTTGTGCACCTGTGACTATCCCAAAATAACTTCTTTAAGTTTTTCACATCCCCTACATTCCTTAAACCAGTCCTGCTCAAATTTAACATCTGGGTGCCTGTGGCTAACATGAGTGGTGCAATATAAGGTTTCTGGTTACATATAATCAGTATTAATTGGGCTAATGCATGTTTTTGCCATCTCAATCAGCTCCTGATTCATATTCAGAACATCTGAAGTCACCAGCCTCCACTCATATGCGTTAAAGGGTGGGGATGGGTCTAGTTTAACCATTATTCATGACTGCAACCTCCTCATCTGGGATTCGCACTACATGTAACCCATTGGGGGTACTTAGGAGACTTGTGCCTAATCTGTGCACCAGGTCTCTTCCTACTACATTTACTGGGCAATAATAAGACAATAAAAATTAAAACTCAGATGTTTCAGACTCACCCAGTCTACAGAGGAGTGGCTCAGTAAATTTCTCAAGGACCTGCTGTCCAGAGGCACCCACAATTCTGGAATCAGTTGCTGATCTTTAGCTGTGTAGAAAACTCTGAGGATCAAATGGCAACATGTCCTACTCCTGAATCTATTAAGAAATCTAAAAGCTTGTTGGAGAAAATATTGGCATTTTCAAGGATAATTCATCAGTGTATAATGCATATGTACCTTACTTATTTACCTCCCTAACCTCTGTGCAGGCTGTAGCAAGTGGTGAACGCAAAGCAGATTCTTCATTGCCAGAAGCTTGATTGACTAGGACTGGCAGTCAGACTTCTATCTCAGTAATCTTCATACTTGCCAACTTTTCAAAATTCTCATGGGGGAGAAAAGTGCATGAACGATCTTTTCAATTGGACAAGGGTATGATGTGTGGTTGAAATGATAAAAACAGAGGATCCCAATTAATTGCAAACCATTTGAAATTTATACAATTAAAGAGTTTTTGAATTGTTGATATTGTTCTATCACTTACTATAGGTTATGGGATTCATGTATCAGGCATGAGAGAGCTCAGAGTGAAAAATCTGAAATAATACTCGTCTTGA
>JANZLB010000019.1:23983258-23993999 GCA_026167865.1 Notarius quadriscutis
GTATTTCTTACTTTCACCATAAATTTTTATTTATATGACTTTGGTCTATAGCTGTCAAAGGCCTCAGCCTTAAAACCAGTTCCTTTTGTGACATCATGCACTCAGGGCTGGCTGGCTGGCTCAGCGGGGCAACTTGAATGCCAACTTTGCAGTCGATTTTAACTCTCAAAAATATATATTTTTTATTCCCATTTATGCAGCATGCAAGAGCCAAGGATGGAGAAACTATCCACTCAGAAATTTATTTTAAAATAAAGGCTCTGTGTATCTCCTTTAACAATGACCTTCTGTGGCTTTTCTTCCTTGTGGAGGGTGTCAATAATCATCTTCTGGACAACTGTCAAGTTAGTAGTCTTCCTCATGATTGTGGTTGCATGTACTGAACTAGACAGAGAAATGCATGGTATTGTTTAACTCAAACCTGAAATTGAATATTCTAATATATTGAGATTTTTTTGGCTGTAGTCCATAATTATCAAAATTAAAGCTAACCAGCCTTTCAATTGTCCCGTGAACTACCACCTGCAGCAACCAGGCAAGAAAGCCCTCAGCTAATTTTACCACATTAAGCTGCTAAAACATTGGATTGAGCCAGTAGCCACTCTCTCAGCCTTCTGTGTCCCCAGCAGGTCCTGCCAAGTCAGAGCAGGTCCATAAAGGCGAGGTTCTAACACCCACCCAACCACAAGAGCCGAGGGAACTGGAGGACCAATTTAGAGACATGTTCTCTGTGGAGCCCATGCAGACTCCTCTCCTGCAGCATAATATCAAATTCCCTCTAAGAATGGTCATCTGGCAGTGTCCCTACAGTGTCCCAGATGCCTGCCACCAAGCTATAAAGGTGGGAGTAACCCAGATGCTCCAGTACGGTGTCATTGCGGAATCCACCAGCCCCTGGTCTAGCCCCATTGTCATCGTCCCCAAGCCTGATGGAAGCCTCTGACTCTGTAATGACTTCTGGAGGCTGAAGGAGGTGTCAGAGTTTGAGAGCTACCCCCTACCTTGAGTGGATGACTTCAGAGAGCACCTTGGGAAGGCCAGCTTCATATCCATGCTCAACCAAACCAAAGGATACTAGCAGGTGGCCCTTTCCCAAGAGGCATGGCCCAAGACAGCCTTCAGCAACCAGTCTGGACAATGGCAATACCGGATTCTACCCTTCGGGTTCTGTGGGGCACTACCAATGTTCCAGAGACTGATGGACATTATTCTAAAGCCCCACCACCCCTATGTCATGGCTTACCTGGACGACATGGTCTCCACTTCACCAGCGCAGACAACCACCTTCACCATCTTAAAGCATATACGCAGAACCATGGCCTCACTTTTTGTTTATAAATTCCTTGAGACCTCAAGAATGGCACAGGAATAGTTTTAGGCCTTAACAATAAATCTAATATAGTAATTTTTATGATTAAAGTAATTCATACAGCTAGCGGTCTGAGTGAATGACCTTGACGTTCATGATGTCACAGCAGGAAGTCTATCAGTCTCATCGCCATTTCTGCTATACTAAAACACAGAGCTGCCTGCAACTCTGATCCTCCATTTTGAGCTAATTTATCGCCATGCCACATAGATCCAAACTTGTCCTATCGCAAGAGAATTGTGATGACTACAGCAGTTTTTTTTTTTTTACTTTTCCTTGTTAAATAAGATTTGCTGCAGGTGATCACATAATCAGTACATCATTAAGTAAAATGAGGAGTGCTTGTGTTGGAATTCCAGCACAGACACTGGAAGGAAATGGCTACCATATATAGAGATGCTGATTGAAGTTGTGTCTTAATTTTTTTCCAGAGCTACTGTATATCTCTCTTGCTCGCACACACACATACTCAGTAGGGTCCAAAAGTCTGAGACTACTTGTGAAAATGCTTTATCTTAATGATTTAATACAACAGTTTTCATTAAAACTTATAGACAATAACTTGAGAGAAAAGTAGAGTTTTTGAAATATTTACATCAATTTCCGAGTTTTTAGTATTTGGTTTGTCCCATTTCTGCTTACATGACTGTATACTCGAGCTGGGATAGTCCCCACAAGTTTGTCCAAAACATTTTGATCCATTTCAGATCAAATTCATTTGAGTGTCATCTGAACGGCACAGTGGTGTAGTGGTTAGCACGGTCGCCTCACAGCAAGAAGGTTCCGGGTTCGCGGCCGGTGAGGGCCTTTCTGTGTGGAGTTTGCATGTTCTCCCTGTGTCTGTGTGGGTTTCCTCTGGGTACTCCGGTTTCCCCCACAATCCAAAGACATGCAGTTAGGTTAACATGGGGCAGCCTTGGGCTGAGGTGCCCTTGAGCAAGGTACCGAACCCCTGACTGCTCCCTGAGTGCTCTGGTGTGGCTGCCCACTGCTCTGGGTGTGTGTTCAGATGGGTTAAATGCAGAGGATGAATTTCACTGATGTGACGAATAATAAAGGTTTCTTTCTTTCACATGCTTCAATAGAAGAAAATGAGGAAAATCTGATCTTTTGTGGAAAGCAGTTAACATGGTCAATATCGCAAATATTAAATTAAAAAAATTCTAGATTTGCAAAAATCCACTTCATATTGATTTGATTGGATCCAAACCTTACCTGTACTTTGTGGGAAGCCAGGAATATCAGAGTATTTGAAGGAGTCCTGGCACTGGAGGGTATCAGCCAGCATGCCCAGTCCAGATCCACAGATTATAGCCACTTTAGGTCTGTGCTGTGTTTGGGACAGAAGCCAATCCACTGTCCTCTGGTAATCTATGTGACTGTGAGGAGGCATTATAAACATCTGTGTTACTTTTGGTGGTTTGATTTTGTTCTTGCCTTTTATTAAAACAAATGAAACAGTTTGTGACAGTACATACTACAAGGTGTCTGTGTGACACTAATTTGTTGGAAGTCTACTGTAGTTGGAGTGTGTAGTCACTTGCCTTAATGCATGTTACCTTCTGCTGCTTTGTCTTTTATCTCCTCTGTATGGTATTATTGGAGATCAGTATATATTTTTTTGCAGCTGAGTTGTGGCAGATTTGTGCGGAGGATCTTTCTGGTCATGTCAACAGCAGGGTAAAATAAGCTCATAATAGTGCGGGTCTTTTTGCATTTTGAAATGTGATGAGTGATGCGCAAACTGCTTGTTCCTGAACAGTACACGTTTTTTAATTTTTTTTTCTAATATATCCAGATCCCATTGCTTTCTTTTGAAAGAACCCCCCCACACACACACAACAACAAAATTCAACTGGCTTGTCTTTATGGCTTGAGGTAGTTTTTGTTGTTGCTGTTGTTGTTGTTTGTTTTTGTGCTCTAATTAGTGTACTTTATGAATTCCAATGGTTTCATGCTATGCACAACTGATAACCGCCCAACAAAACTCACCTTATATAGTATCCCTTGTGTCATTGTTCTCCCTCCCCCCTGAGGCTTTTAAAGGAAGACATTCCATGTTAACATTCCATGCATCAATGTTAGCACCAAATGTTTACAAATGAATTAGTGCTAAAATTGACAGAATTTGATTGGATGCACAACATGACATGACCAAATTTTTTTATTGGTTATAACAACAGCTATGGGGAGTATTCCTTCATTCTTCTTATTTATTTATTTATTTTAATTTTTTTGAACCAATAATTTGTTTTATTGATATATTTCACGACAGTTTTTGTGTTGTGTTAAATAATTTGCATTTAGAAACTATTTTTTTTCCTTCCTAGCAGTCCGTAGCCCAATCATAAAGGATCCAGCAATAGAGAAACGCATCATACTGTGCCATACTATTCTGGAAAACTAATGCACACCTTCTGATTCAAGAAATCAACCATGCTGTTGCATAAATTAACACCCATTAATTGACATTGACAATTTATTCCATCCATGACTAAAAAAAAGTAATGAATTAGCAAAAATTCAGTTACAGCATAACTTAATAAATTCTACTATCCAGTGTAAATATTCAGCTTTCATTCTGAATTTTGTCAGTCAGCAACCACACTATGTTAATTATGGTATGGTTCATGTTGGTTATTGTGGTCTTTGTTTTACTTTTTCATGTTATGAAAATTGTTTAATACAGCTAAATCAGTTAGATCTTGAATATTTGACTTATTTGATTTATTATTAAACTATCAATTAACACAAGTGTCAGTTACTTTGGTACTAATTTGAAAATGAAGTTAATGGTTACAACATTAAAGTTGAAAGAACTTTTTTATATTAACTAATGTATTCAATAATGTCAGTCAAGCATGACTCTTCTACCAATGAAACTTTATTAAATAATAACAGATCTATTTAAATAAGCATGTCAAATGTATATTTTCCTTTTAGGCAAAACAATACTTCAAACTCTTCAAAGAATGTTCACTTTACTGTTTAAGAATTTAGATAAACAGCAGAACCAGAGAAAGTGTAAACAGAACACTTACCTGATTTGATCTTTACAGTGCATGTTGTCTGTATGAAAGTGAGAATGTGTCTTAAAGATGGAGTGTGCTTGAAGAGTGGAGTGTGTGAATAAGAGAACAGACTGCAGAACATTTAAGTAAAACTTTCTAAGCAACCCCAACCTCCTGATTGGTTACAACTCAGTGTTGTCATCAACCAGACCAAATTAACTGCACTGTGTATGTGAGGTGTATCAATAATGCAATAACAGAGATAAATTGAAAGACTGCATCTCCAGTGCAAAAAGAAAATATAATGACTTAAACCAAGTTCAGTTTCAGGACATCTATATATTTGCTCATATTTTGTCAAGTACAACCTATATGGCATTTTGTACTGAATCACTGGAACATCCATACACCTCAAGAAAAATTTACTGATAAGACTTTATTGTCATTGTAGTTATACAACAAGACTTACTGATTTATTATAATAAGATAATGAAACAACAGATTAAACTATTGTTTAATATGGCTACAAAAATATGACTACACTTAATACTTGATACCCATATTACCCATATGTCTCTCTCACACACATAGAGAGAGAGAGAGAGAGAGAGAGAGAGAGAGAGAGAGAGAGAGAGAGCGCACACATGAATGAATTAAAGTGTGTGAGCATATTGTCCAGTCATTTTGGCTAGTAGTGTTAGCATGTGAGGTCTATTAATGGAGACTGGGCTCCAACTTAAATCCAAAACATGGGACCAGATAAATTTAATTTGAATACGACAGAAGGATTGCATGATTATAAGCCATTTTCCCCTTTTAGCTGGATGATAGTTGTGATTGCCACAATTTACTTGCCAAAGAAGCAATATTAGCAAATACTTATTAAGCAAAAACTCAACAATAACAATTACACCAATACAAAAACTGAGGTTGCCTTTTATTTCCCTGTACTGGGATGAGATAAAAAAAAAATCTTTTTGAGAATCATCCAGATATTTGCATTTATAAATAAAGGTGTGTGATCTGTAGTCTAAGAGGGACATGTCACATTAAACTAGAACAGTTTTATTCCTATGTCAGTACGGGGTGGCACAGTGATGTAGTGGTTAGCACTGTCACCTCACAGCAAGATGGTTCTGGATTCGAGCCCAGTGGCCAACAGGGCCTTTCTGTGTGGAGTTTGTATGTTTTCCCCGTGGCTGTGTGCGTTTTCTCTGGGTGCTCTGCTTTCTCCAACAGTCCAAAGACATGCAGGCTAGACTAATTGGTGGCTCCAAATTGACCGTAGGTGTGTGTGTGTGTGTGTGTGTGTGTGTGTGTGTGTGTGGTTGTTTGTCTCTATGTATCAGCCCTATGATGATCAGGTGACTTGTCCAGGGTGTCCCTGCCTCTCGGCCATAGTCAGCTAGGATAGGCTCCAGCTTGCCTGCGACCCTGCACAGGATACAGTTATGGATAATGGATGGATGGATGGATGGATGGATGGATGGATGGATGTCACTATGACTACAGAAGTACTCCTGTAATCCTAGTGAGGAAAAGATAAGGTGCCTGCAATGTTTTTCAAATTACATTCTTTTGCTGATATGGTGATGTGTAAAACTTATTGAATTGGCAGGCTGTGAATAATTAATATCATCCAATTGCTCTGAGTAAGGGAATGAATAAAATTTTATAAAGTGTATGAGTATTGGGGCAAGCATTAAGATAGTGTTTAAGGCAAAATACTGCTGAGTTTATCTGCCTTGCTTGCTTTTAGTCGAAAGAAAGACCAACCAAGTTTTGCCATTGCACTGAAGATTAGGAGGATTGTTTCAGAAACTCCACTACTGACACTAAAATACTGTTCAGTGAATGGCCACCAAGCCAAGATAGGCTCACAGACTCAGTACCCCTGAGGATCAGGAAAAAAAATAAATAAATCTTGGGTCATGCTGTAAAAAGTAAAATTGCATTTTGCCAAATAACTGTTGATGTGTTTGCCTTAAAAAATGTAATTCTTGAATTTGGTTGTCTCTTGGGAGATCCCAAGCATTTGTCCAAGATAGTTAATCGAAAATGGTAGCCAAACAGGAAGTGATGTCTTAAGAATGTTTTGACATATCAAAACCAGACTTTGTATATGGACTTGAGACCCCATTCTGAGGAAACACATTTTCTTTTTACATCATTTGCCCAGTCCGGGCCACTGTAATAAGAAAAAATGCATTTTGGCAAGTAACTGATGAGTTTGCCTATAAAAACTGATTCACGTCTCTAGTGATAATGTGCGAGGTTCCAAGGGCACCAAAGTTTGCCCAATTTGGCACAGATGATCTTTGGACCAATCCTCACAAAAGTTAAACAAGTTAATCAGAGTAATTTTTGATTTTCGAAACCATTTGTCTGTGACAGCCAATCAAAAGAAGTAAGGGTATCTCAGCAACAGTTTGATGTGTTGACACCAAACTTGGTATATGGACTTAGGATGCCTTCCTGAGGATGTTCAAAAACTTTTGACCACTAGGGCACTGCAATAAGCAAAAACAACTTTTTGCCTCAGAAGTGTTGTGTTTCCCTCAACAAAAGTGATCCTTGTGTCAGGTGATAAATTGGGAGATTCCAAAGATGAGACATGACAAATTTATGTCAACTTAACTTACATGGCTGCCATTTCTTTCTTTTTTTATGAAAAAAAGAGAATTTTCACAGGCCACAAAGTTTGTCCAAAATCCATTAAATTTGACAGAGATGATCTTCTGACCAAGATTTCCAAAAGTTATCAGGTAGATTTTTAATTTTCGAAAGCATTCTTCCATTATAGACCATTTGATTTGGTAGCAAATCCACCAAACATGATGCAAGTTCTTATCCCAGTTACACTCTATCTTTGGTCAATTGACATAAAATTTGCTATCAGTGATTACTGCCACGCTTTTAACATGATCAGATAAAGTTGCCATTGTGACTCTGTCCTGCTGGACTGCTTGGCCCCCTCATTACTGCTTGCAGGTATATTTTTTAATGATGTTATGAAGCTGGTGCTCTCAATCAACTACATCAAAGTTAATTTGTCATTAAAAATATTTTTCATAACTCAATGAAAAATATTTTTCATTGGCATCTGTTGAAGTGAGGACATACTTTTATATAACTGGACTTTGAAGTAGATACATAGAAATGTAAAGGGAAAAGTAACAGCAAACTAGAAAAGATTTAGAATAATTTGATATGCATGGTGTTTGGTGAAGCAGGGCAGCAGGTCATGTGCTCTTCCACATGCAGTCATGCGGAATTATGGTGTAATTGAGCTTAAGAGCATGTGTTGCAGAACTTGTGATTTGGAGAATGAGTCCACTATGTCTGCCACTTATCTCTCTTGATTTCAGTCAACATGCTTCTGTTCACTTTCTCTTAGTTAGTTAATTTAGCATAATATGGCTCTCATGACATCCAATACAATATAAATTATGCATGTTCTGTAGCTTAAATTAAGAGTAACATAAATGAAAAGTTCTTGAAACAGTTATGGTTTTCTAGTACGTCTTACACCTTCCCAACATTCACAAATGGTAGATAAAGGACAGATGTAAACTAATCAAAATATTTGAGTTGCAAACAATGTGCTTAAATTTAATCTTATTCTCCCATTACTTCAGTTACATTAATGTAAAAAAAAATTCTGTACATTTGATTCCCCCCCTCTTTTTTTTTAAAGCTGTACAGCTCATCAGTACAGCAGTACAAATCAGTACAACTATTATAAAAAAAATCCACAGCTCTCTTTTTGTCTTAATCCTCATATGTACACCACCTGTCAAAAATTTGGACACACCAACTCATTCATAGTTTTTTCTGTATTTTGACTATTTTCTACACTGTACAACAACATTGAAGAGATCAAAACTATGAAATAATGTATGGAACATGTACTGTATGGAATCACATGGTAAACAAAAAAGTGTTTAAAAAAATCCCACTCTGGAAAAAAATTAAGAGACCACTTAATTTTTTCTTAAATCGGCATCTCTATGTATGGCAGCTATTTCATTCCAGGGTCTGTGCTGGAATTCTAACACAAGTACACCTCATTTTACTTAATGAGGTACTGATGAGGTGATTACCTGAGCCAAATCTTATTTAACAAGGAAAAGTATGAAAACCACTGCTGTGGCCATCAATATCCTCTTGCAATAGGACAAGTTTGGATGGCAAAAACAGTGCTTGTAGTACCTTAATTGGAATACAAAAAAATATCTATTCATCATGCCAAAGAAGTAAAAAGAAAAGTTTTGAGTGAGAAAAGAAGGGTTCGATTCTGGCGCTACTGGCAGAGGGAGACAGTGAGCATCACCTTACTTCCATCCTCAAAATTTCAAAGACAGCAGTTCATAAGAACAAGGTCAAGCATCAGACATTGGATACAAAAAAGTTACAGACTGGCAGAGGGCAAAAACAACTCTCCAGTGACCAGGATGATCAACTCCTTCAAATGTCACTCAACAATCATAGGATGACATCAAGCGACTTACAAAAAGAATGGCAAATGGCAGCTGGGGTTAAGTGCACAGCAAGGATGGTTTGAAACAGGCTCATTTGAGTGAGGTTGAAGTCATACAAAGTTGGAAGAAAGCCATTCACGAATGAGAAGCAAAGAAGAGCCCAATTTTCAGCTTTTCCGAACACTAATGGTTAAAACTAATGGTTAGACGGGGCCTGGAGAGGCCTACAAGCCACAGTGTCTCACACCCATTGTGAAATTTGGTGGAGGATTGGTGATAATCTGGGGTGCTTCAGGAAGGCTGGAATGGGGCAGATCAAGTGACCTACAAAAAGAATGGCAAATGGCAGCTGGGGTTAACTGCATGGCTCGTCTGGGTGGAGTTGAAGTCCTGCAAATCTAAAAAAAAAAAAAAGGGCCTTCATCAATGAGAAGCAAAGAAGAGCCAAGCAGAGGTTTGCTAAAGACCATAAGGATTGGATTGTAGAGGATTGTAAGATTGTCTCTGAGGAGTCCAATTTTCAGCTTTTCCCATATAACGCCTGGTAGTCTAATGGTTAGATGGAGACCTGAAGAGACCTACAAGCCACAGTGTCTCGCACTGATTGTGAAATTTGTTGGAGGATTGGTGATCTGGGGTGCTTCAGCAAAGCTGGAATGGGGCAGATTTTTGTTTGTAAAGGACACATAAATCAAGCCATGTACAAGGTTAACCTTGGAAGAAAACTTGCTTCCTTCTGCTCTGACAAATATTCCCTAATTCTGAAGATTGGGTTTTCCAGCAGGACAATGCTCTATGCCACACAGCCATGTCAATCAAGGTGTGGATGGAGGACCATAACATCAAGACCCTGTCAATGCTAACCTAATCTCCAGACCTGAACCCCACTGAAAACCTCTGGAATGTGATCAAAAGGAAGATGGATTGTTACAAGCCATCAAACAAAGCTGAGCTATTTGGATTTTTGCACCAGAGTGACAAAAAAAAAAAATCACCCAAGAGCAACATGAAAGACTGGCAGAGAGCATGCCAAGATGCATGAAAGCTGTGATTAAGTGTCAGGGTTATTCCACCAAATATTGATTTCTGAACTTGTACTAAGTTCAAACATTAGTATTGTGTTGTTTGAAATTAAATATGATTTTGATTTCTATGCAATATTCAAGGTCTAAAAACACGATCTTTTTTTGTTATTTTGGCCAATTGTCATTTTCTGCAATTAAATGCTCTGTGACAATATTTTTATGTAGAATTTGGTGGGAATGTCAGAAGTTTATGGAATAAAACAAAAATGTTCATGTTCCTCAAACACATACCTATAAATAGTAAAACCAGAGAACCTGACAATTTTGCAGTGATCCCTTGTTTTTTTCAGAGCTGTATATTTCATAGTTTCCTCAAAGTATTAATGGGTGTACCTAAACAGATATGCCTTGTCAAAAGGTATTTAGTGGAATTTCTTGCCTTTCTAATGCATTTGAGATAATTAAACAACAAATAATAAATGATAAAAATAGTCAAAATCCCCAGGCGGCACGGTGGTGTATGTTACATTTGCATAATGTGTAATGCATTTTATATATCAAATAAGTGCACAGGGGCAGCACGGTGGTGTAGTGGTTAGCGCTGTTGCCTCACAGCAAGAAGATCTGGGTTCGAGCCCCGTGGCCGGTGAGGGCTTTTCTGTGCGGAGTTTGCATGTTCTCCCCGTGCCCGTGTGGGTTTCCTCCGGGTGCTCTGGTTTCCTCCACAGTCCAAAGACATGCAGGTTAGGTTAAGTGGTGACTCTACATTGACCATAGGTGTGAGTGTGAATGGTGGTCTGTGTCTATGTGTCAGCCCTGTGATGACCTGGCGACTTGTCCAGGGTGTACCCCGCC
>JANZLB010000019.1:24012461-24023324 GCA_026167865.1 Notarius quadriscutis
TCAAGCAAGTCCAGTTGCTCTCTTCTACCACCTATAGATTACTATGACCTGGATGACTGAGAATCTTCACAGACATGCTACCTCAAGAATGAATGACTTTGAAGGGTCAGGATGCTGTAACACTGGGGCTGAGGTGAAAGCTTGCTTCAGATGACTGAAGGCTTCTTCTGCCGCGGGGTTCCACTGGAGCCGCTTGGATCCCTTCTTGAGCAAGGCGGTTAAGGGAGCGGCAATTGTGCTGAAACCCCTAATGAAATGGCAATAGAAGTTTGCAAAACCAAAGAAACGTTGTAGGTCCTTGATGGACTTGGGAGTGGGCCATGAGGTGACCGCCGAAACCTTGGAAGAGTCCATACTAACCCCCTCAGCACTGATGACATAGCTTAAGAAGGAGATACATTTCCGGTTGAACTCACATTTTTCAGCTTTGACGTAGAGGTGGTTCTTGAGCAGGTGATTGAGAACTGCTCTAACGTGACCCACATGGGTTGCTTCATCTGGGGAGTAGATGAGGATATCATCGATGTATGCTATGACGTATTTGCCTAACGTTCTGTAGAACATCATTTATCAGGCACTGGAATGCACTGGGAGTGGAAGAAAGGCCATACGGCATTACTCGATATTCAAAATGGTTGGCAATAGTGCTGAAGGCGGTTTTCCACTCGTCACCCCTTTTTATTTGCATGAGATTATAGGCACTGTGTAAGTCGAGCTTAGAGAAGATTTTCGCTGACCTGAGTTGCTCCAGGGCTGCCAGAATCAGAGGGATTGGATAGGGATATTTCATGGACAACTGATTAAGTCCTCTATAGTCAATGCATGGCCTGAGACCACCACCCCGTTTTTCCACAAAGAAGAAGCCCGCCGCAGCTGGAGATCTGGAAGGACGGATGTAACCTTGCTTGAGGGCTTCCTGAATGTAGTCTTCCATAGCTGTGTGCTCTTTCTGGGAGAGTGGGTAGATGCAGCCTCTTGGCGGTGTCATGCCAGGCAGCAAGTCGATAGCACAGTCATATGGATGATGAGGTGGTAAACCACAGGCTTTTCCCTTGCTAAATACTTCCTTGAGGTCCAGATAACATTCTGGGATGTTGTCAAGGGAATCCGGTAGCGGACTTTCCACTGAGGTAGATGAGATGCTTACTTGAGGTCAAGCAATGCAACCCTGGAAGCAGGTGGGTGACCACTGGAGTATTTCTTTGCTTTGCCAGGAAATCAAAGGATCGTGAAGCTACAGCCAAGGGTAGCCAAGGATGATATCATGGTCCTCCATAGAGGTGACGTAGAGGGAAATGAACTCTGAATGTAACACCCCCACCTGGATGTGAAGGGGGATGCTGCGCCTAGTGATGAGACCCGCTCCTATGGGTCCTCCGTCGATAGCTCGCATGCTGAGTGCACTTTGGAGAGGGGTTGTTGGCAGGTTGAACCGCTGGGTAACAGATTCACTGACAAAGTTCCCCTCTGCCCCTGAATCGAGAGCACATATCTGCTCTCTAAATGTAGAGAGGATATGTGTGGAGTTTGCCAACTTTAACAGTACGGGAACCTTAAATGATTTTGAAATGAAAGTTCGTGTGGGACTCTGTAGAACTTTGAGCGGGTGGGTGGGTGGAGCACAGAAGTACGGCAGGCCAGAACTGAGTTCCCAAAAACTCTTTATTTTTGCACTTTTCAGTGATTTCACAATCTCCCAGCCACACATACATGCACACACACACACATAAGTCGTCTGGTTGGGGAGAGAGCTCCCTTCCTCTGCTCCCTCTCTACTTTTATAGGGCGTGGTCACTGGGGAAGACACACAAACACAGGTTAACTGACATCAGGTGCAGTGATTCTGTCACTTATCTTCCCTGACTCCGCCCTCCGTTCACAGACCGACGCTCGTCCACGCCCCTGCTGCCACAGACTCGCTATATGCAGGATCTGCATTGGGAGCTGTACAAGACAGACGGAGGTGACACTGTCTGAGCTGGTGCTCGGCACTCCCGCAATAGAACCATAAACCCTCCTGTTTCCTCCATAGATGTTCGGAATGTGTCAACCAAGTATGAGATAGATCCATGGGTGAGTCGCTTTCCGATGGCTGAACTGGCCGAGCGCTTTCCTGAATGGAGAGGTGGTGTGACAATGGATGGTCCAGGTGGATGGCTAGGTCGATGAGTGAATCTAGAGTGCATTGTTCATCTTTGCAGGCAAGCTCGCTGAGAATCTGGGGAGCAGACCTTGACAAAAGACTGCCTTCAATGCTGGATCATTCCACCCACTGGCGGCCACCAGCGTACTGAAATCCAACGTGTATTCGGCCACGTTACGCGAACCTTGGGAAATGTTGAGAAGGCTCTCTCCTACTTCAATCCCCTCGGGTTCATGGCCAAATACCCTCTTGAATTGGGCGAGAAATTGCTTGTAAGACTTCGTTTTCTCACCTCCTTGGTTCCAAACGACACTGGCCCATCGGAGAGCTTTACCAGTGAGAAAAGACAGGAACTTTGCAATTTTATGTTCTTCAGACAGGTTTGGCATGGAAATAAAATACATGGAGCACTGTAGCAAGAAACCTTTACATGCATTGGTGTTTCCTGCAAATCTTTCCGGAGCAGGAAGTTGCAACGCGGGGTTTGGAGGAGCCTCTGGGCACGCTAGGAAGGCCTGCGACATCACAGAAGCTAGTTGTGCCATTCTTATGTTGAGGTCTGCTAGCATCTGCTGATGTTCTCCCAGAAGGCGTCTCTGGGCCCAGTTTGTTTCACTTCCTCTGCTACATCCATAACGGTGAAGTATCCTGTCAGAGTGCAGGCACTTATGAATGTATGTTCAGAAGAAGGTGTGAAGCAAACAAATCCAAATCGAGAGACAGAGGACGTGGTCGGTAGCAAGCGAGGATCGGGCGATTGGCGAACAACATGGTAGAGGAAAGACAAAGGGCGAAAACGTGAGAGAGTAAGCAAAGGTCAGAAATAGAGAGGCAGTCAGAATAAACACGGCTTGGTATGAACTGAATGGAGCAGAATGATACTTCGCACTGAAGTGGCATGCTTGCGAGGCTTAAATGGGGAGAGTGGTGATTAGGGAAATGAGTGTCAGCTGAGATCAGTAGTCGGGAGACAGAGGGCGCTGTGAGACTTGGGGATTGTAGTTCAAGGTGTCCATGTTTATAGTCAAAGTGTTCTCAGCCGATTTACTGACAGAACCCCCTCAGGAGCTCCTACAATCTTCCTGCAATGCCCCCTACCTCTGGGTGCTGGTTAATCAGGAGGTAGGGTGTGGAATTCTTGCTTGAGGAGCAGGTCTAGAACATCCTTGGCACTGACCCAGCTCTGTTCTTCAGGGCTGTAACCATCCCAATCTACCAGGTACTTGATTTGTCCTCCTCTTCATCTTGAGTTGGGGATCTTATTTACCTGGTAGACTGGTTCACCCTATATGTCGAGAGCTGGGTGTTCCTGGACTGGTGCATTCTCAGCAAGGGGCCCTGGGATCGCAGGTTTTAGACTGGAGATGTGAAATGTGGGTGCTAGCCTGCTGTGAGGGGGGAGTTCCAGACGATATGAGACCTCGTTAATGTGACGAATGACCTTGAATGGTCCAATATATCATGGCTAGAGCTTCTTACAGGTATTGGGTTCTCTGAGGTTCCGAGTTGCCACCCATACTCTGTTGCCTGGAGAAAAGTCTGGACTGTTTGCCTGCTGCTTGTCAGCATACTCCTTATACCTGGCATTGATGATTTCCAGACATTGGTGGACCTCTTCCCATATCGTTTGGCTGTGTGAAAACCAGTCTTCTACTGCTTGTATGTGGCTGGGTGCATCGTCCCAGGGAAACAAGGGTAGTTGATAGCCAAGTATGCACTGAAATGGTATCAACTGAGTTGCAGAATGTTTCAGGGAATTCTGTGCATACTCAGCCCATGCGAGGAAACATGCCCAGTCCCCCTGGGTGTGCATGCAGAAAATCCTCAGGAAGCAGCTGATTTCTTGATTCGCTCTTTCAACTTGACCATTTGACTGGGGATGGTACCCTGATGTGAAACTCACTGATATCCCCCAGTCTTTCCATAAAGCATGTCCAAAAGTGTGAGATGAACTGAGAGCCCTGATCGCTGACAATCTCTTCAAGAAGGCCATAATATCTAAAAACATGCTGGAACAGTAATTCTACAGTTTAAGCTGCTGTGAGGATGCTAGGTAACACAATAAGTTTAAGGGCTTTGGAGAAGCGGTCGATGGTGACCATAATGGTTGTATTGCCTTGGGGGGGGAGGTCAGTGATGAAATTGATTGAGACCAGGGTCTCTGAGGTACAGGGAGGGGACAGAGCTTGTCTGCTGGTGGGGTTCTTGGCACTTTGGCTTGGGCACAATCGGAGCATGAAGCAAAAAAATGGTTGATGTTTGATCATGCTCTCCCACCAATACTTGTTCTTTAACAGCTGATGGGTGCATTGACTGCTGGGGTGTCCAGTGGTGGGAGATGCATGAGCCCATGTGATTAGTCTGCCTCTGAGGTGATTCGGTACATATAGTAGTCCTGGTGGAAGATTGAGAAGTTGAGTCTGAGGTTGGGATTCCCTTATTTCCTTATCGAGGTCCCAGGTGATAGATTATACAAAACACTGCTGTGGGAGAATTGAGTGTGTGACAGAGTTTTGATGAGGCGGGGCAAAGACTCGTGATAGTGCATTGGCTTTGGTGTTCTTAGAGCCTGGATGGAATGATATGGTGAAGTCAAAGCATGTAAAGAAAAGAGCCCATCTAGCCTGATGAGGGTTTAATCTCTTAGCTTTTCTGAGGTACTCCAGATTCTTATGATCTGTGAGGATGATAAAAAGATGAGTTGCTCCCTCTAACCAGTGTTGCCACTCTTCAAGGGCTAGTTTGATGGCAAGCAGCTCTCTGTTCCCCACGTCATAATTTCTTTCTGCAGGTGAGAGTTTTCTGGAAAAGAAGGCTATGGGATGAGTTTTCAATTTCTCCCCAAAATGTTGTAACAGAATGGCCCCTATACTCTGGTGTCAGATGCGTCTACCTCAAGAATGAATGGATTTGAAGGGTCAGGATGCTGTAACACTGGGACTGAGGTGAAAGCTTGCTTCAGATGACCTGAAGGCTTCTTCTGCCATGGGGTTCCACTGGAGCTGCTTGGGTCCCTTCTTGAGCAAGGCGGTTAAGGGAGCGGCAATTGTGTTGAAACCCCTAATGAAACGGCGATAGAAGTTTGCGAAACCAAAGAAACACTGTAGGTCCTTGATGGACTTGGGGGTGGGCCATGAGGTAACCACCAAAACCTTGGAAGAGTCCATACTAACCCCCTCAGCACTGATAACATAGCCTAAGAAGGAGATACAGCTCCAGTTGAACTCACCTTTTTCAGCTTTGACATAGAGGTGGTTCTTGAGCAGGCGATTGAGAACTGCTCTAACGTGAACCTCATGGAGAGGTTCATCTGGAGAGTAGATGAGGATATCATCAATGTATGCTATGGCATATTTGCCTAACATGTCCCGTAGAACATCATTTATCAGGCACTGGAATACGCTGGGAGTGGAAGAAAGGCCATATGGCTTTACTCTGTATTCAAAATGGCCGACAGTAGTGCTGAAGGCGGTTTTCCACTCATCACCCCTCTTTATTTGGATGAGATTATAGGCACTGCGTAAGTCGAGCTTAGAGAAGATTTTCGCTGACCTTATTTGCTCCAGGGCTGCTGGGACCAGAGGAAGAGGATAGGGATATTTCACAGACACCTGATTAAGTCCTCTATAGTCAATGCATGGCCTGAGACCACCACCCCATTTTTCCACAAAGAAGAAGCCTGCCACAGCTGGAGATCTGGAAGGATGGATGTAACCTTGCTTGAGGGCCTCCTGAATGTATTCTTCCAAAGCTGCATGCTCTTTCTGGGAGAATGGGTAGATGCGGCCTTTTGGTGGTGTCATGCCAGGCAGCAAGTCAATAGCACAGTCATATGGATGATGAGTTGGTAAACCACAGGCTTTTCCCTTGCTAAATACTTCCTTGAGGTCCAGATAACATTCTGGGACGTTGTCAAGGGAATCCGGTAGTGGACTTTCCACCGAGGTAGATGAGATGCTTACTTGCGGTCTAACGATGCAACCCTGGAAGCAGGTGGGTGACTACTGGAGTATTTCTTTGCTTTGCCAGGAAATCAAAGGCTCGTGAAGCTGCAGACAAGGGTAGCCAAGAATTATATCGTAGTCTTCCATAGAGATGATGTAGAGGGAGATGACTGCTGAATGTAACACCCCCACCTGGATGTGAAGGGGGATGGCACGCTTAGTGACGAGACCCTCTCCTATAGGTCCTCCATTGATAGCTTGCATGCTGAGTGCACTTTGGAGAGGGGTTGCTGGCAGGTTGAACCACTGGGTAACGGAGTCGCTGACAAAGTTCCCCTCTGCCCCTGAATCGATAAACGCAGAGAGGATATGTGTGGAGTTTGCCAGCTTTAACAGTACAGGAACTTTAAATGATCTTGAATTGAAAGTTCATGTGGGACTCACGCTATATATGCAGGACCTGCAGTGGGAGCTGCACAAGACGGACGGAGGGGACACTGTCTGAGCTGGTGCTTGGTACTCCTGCAGTAGAAGCATAAGCCCTCATGTTTCCTGCAGAGACGTTCAGAACATGTCAACCGGGTATGAGATAGATCCATGGTTGATTCGCTCTCCAATGGCTGAACTGGCTGAGCGCTTTCCTGAATGTGGTGGTGTGACAAAAGATGGTCCAGGTGGATGAACTAGATCGATGAGTGAATCTAGAGTGCATTGTTCATCTTTGCAGGCGAGCTCGCTGAGAATCCCAGGACGCAGACCTTGATGAAAGACTGCCTTCAATGTTGGATCATTCCACCCACTGGCAGCCGCCAGTGTCCTGAAATCCAATGCGTATTCAGCTATGCTACGCGAACCTTGGGAAATGTTGAGAAGGCTCTCTCCTACTTCAATCTCCTTGGGTTCATGGTCAAATACCCTCTTGAATTGAGTGAGAAATTGCTCATAAGACTTTGTTTGCTCACCTCCTTGGTTCCAAATGGCACTGGTCCATCGGAGTGCTTTACCGGTGAGAAAAGAGAGGAACTTCACAATTTTATCTTCTTCAGACAGGTTAGGCATGGAAGCAAAATACATGGAGCACTGTAGCAAGAAACCCTTATATGCATTAGTGTCTCCCACAAATCTTTCTGGAGCAGGAAGTTGCAGCATGGGGTTTGGAGGAGCCTCGGGGTGCGCTAGGAGGGCCTGCAACATCACAGAAGCTAGTTGCGCCATTCTTGTGTTGAGGTCCACTAGCATCTGCAGATGTTCTCCCATAAGGTGTCCCTGAGCGTTAAGCACAGTTTGTTTCGCTTCCTCTGCTACATCCATAATGGCGAAGTATCCTATCAGAGTGCAGGCACTTACAAATGTATGTGCAGAAGAAGGCGTGAAGCAAACTGTAGACAAATCCAAATCGAGAGACAGAAGTCGTGGTCGGTATCAGGCGAGGGTCGGGTGATCAACGAAAAACATGGTAGAGGAAAGACAAAGGGCAAAAACTTGAGAGAGTAAGCAAAGGTCAGAAATAGAGAGGCAGACAGAATAAACAAGGCTTGGTATGAACTGAATGGAGCAGAACGATACTTCGCACTGAAGTGGCATGTGTGCGAGGCTTATATGGGGAGAGCGGTGATTAAGGAAATGAGTGTCAGCTGAGATCACTAGTCGGGAGACAGAAGGCACTGTGAGACTTGGGGATTGTAGTTCAAGGTGTCCATGTTTGTAGTCAAAGCATTCTCAGCTGATTTACTGACACTTAGCTTTTAACTAAATTAATCTTTCCCCCAAGTCACAACAGAACTATTTTTGACTGCACAGTAAGAGGAGTTTTGCCATGGTCTTATTACAGACACCTACAGTATTTATAACTAATTTCACTGGATGGAATAGTTCTTATTTAAGCTATATAATAATTCTGAGTTACTATTTAATTTTCCCTTTAATTTGATCTAAAAATTACCAACAAAATGCAAAAAATGGAAGGCACTCTTTCGAGGTTTGTCCATTCTATGCTACTGAAGCATTGCAACATGGTATCTGAATGGAAATGGACCCATGCCCTATGTGACCGAATATATAAAGTGTTCATTCTAAGCTTACAAAACCAGAAACTATTCATAGTTACAGGTTACATACACTAATGAAAACATACTTATGAATATTATATTCCATTTCTGCGAATAGAGCCCTTAAATCCTCCATAGTGGAGCTTTAAATACACATTCAGAAATGTACAGCCAACCAAATCCAAAGCAGGAGGCAGGAGCACGGCCTGTATGAGTGGTGATTTTCCAGTGGCAAACTGGAAGCAGGACACACTGCAGTGGGCTGGACCTGAAAGAGGAGATGACAAAAGATACCTATCCCACCACTGACATAGAGACACACAAATGGCACACAATTCAGACAGAAACAGAGTCCAGACCATAAAGTCCAGACCTTAACCCAGTTGAGAATGAGGTTGACCTCTTGAAGAACAGGTTGAATATAGGAATCCCCCAAAACAAACAATAACTGAAAGAAGTTGTGATACAAGCAAGCAAAACCAACACAAAAGAAGAATGTAACAGTTCATTGATGTCACTGGGTTGCTGGCTTGATGCAGTTACTGCAAGCAAGGGATATGCAACCAACTATTAAGTGTTATTTATATTAATTAGCTTTAACCCTATTATCCCTAGGCTACTTTCAGGGTAATTTCACTACTTTCACTTTTAAGCTCTTATCTTGGTCATTATAAGGGCTAGCCATACATACCATATCTTTCTTTTTTTTTTCAGAACGGTCTAGGCTATCCAAATCTTCCATCATTTGCGATAACAATATTTGTACATTTTTATATTTGCCTTTATACCAAGGAAAAAGATAGAAAAAGGTGTAGAAATGGACAAAGAGCTGTATGCAGATTATAACTATGATAAATTTGATGCAAATTAAAAAACTGTTTTTCTTGGCAACACTTCAACAAGTCGTGTCTTTTCATGTGATATGATCTCCACCTCTCTGCAATGAACATTTCATGAGCAAATCAACCAAGAATAAGGGATGTGAATTTCTACATAATTTTGTGGCCACTGGATTCTAAGTGTTCCCATACTTTTACTCACTTAAAATTTGGTCTGAAACCAAATGTGTCATGTTCCAAATTGTTTAACAGATCTTAATGTAAATATCAGGAAACGGAAGTTGAAATTATGTTGTCTTATATTCACCTTTGATCTCAAACTTAAAATGTGTTTAGTGTATAGCAAAATTATTTTAAAAAATTGTCCTTGCCATTCCAATACTTTCAGAGGGCATTGTATCTATTTGACACTTTTATGCAAACAGTTGAGCAGTTGAAGGTTAATGGCTTGCATGGGGAGTTCAAATCCCAGCACCACTAAACTGACACCTTTGGGCAGTATCACATCTGGCAGCAGAATAACACGAAACACAGTTTGAGATGATTATTAGAAATAATAAGAGCATACAGTAGCCTAAAGGGGAGTACATTTTGATCAGAGTGAAAAAAGGGCAGTCTGGCAGGGTCAGCTATGATAGCACAACTAAAAGGCATTGTGATGTTTTTCTACTTCATGTAAGTACCACAAACTTCATTTCATTTGTTAATATACATCCATTCCATTTCTGCATTTCAGGCCTGCAAAATGTAAAAAAAAAAAAAGGAATATGGACAGAATATAGAGGAATTTCGGTGTGCAGAGGGCAAGGGTGCAAGCCTAAGCTGAGCACCTGTGATCTCTGGTCCCTCAGATGACACTGCCTCAAGAACCATTATTCATCTATAGCTGATAACCACATGAAGTCAGGATTACTCTGGCAAACCTTTGTCAAGCATTACAATACAGAGTTACATCCACAAATGCCAGTTAAAACTTTATTGTGCAAAAAGGAAGCCTTGTCTTAACTTTATCCAGTGGTGCCATTGACTTCCCTAGGCTCAGAGACATCTGGAATGGCCAATCACACAGTGGAAATGTATAGTGTGGTCAGATGAATCAGTATTCTAGGTCTTTTTTGGAAGAAATGGACACCATGTGCTCAGGACCAAAGACAAATAGGAATATCCAGACTATTACCAGCAACAAGTCCAAAAGCCAGGGTCTATCATGGGTTGTGTCAGTGCCCTTGACAAAGGTAACTTGCACTTCTGTGATGGCAGCATTAATGCAGAAAAGTACTGTATGTTGAGATTTTGGAGCAATATATGTTGCTTTCAAGATGACATCTTTTTCAGAGATATTTTAAAGGACAATGCAAAACCACATTCTACACACATTACAAAGGCATTACTTTGGAATAAAAGGGTGCCTACCCCCTCTGTGCCTAATAGAGAATGTGTGATGAATTTTGAAATGAAATAATATGACAATAATGACTTCGTACTATTGCATATAGTACGTTAAGACCTATTTGCAGGAAGAATGGAATGAAATAACACCTGAAACACTTTGAAGCAACATGAAATGCTTTTGAACAACACCTGGAGTCTTCAGTCCCTAAACACCTTTTAAGTGTTATGAGAAGGAATAACAACATTAATTAAAGCCGCTAGCGGCCTTGATGGGCCCTCGCATGTGTGGTTCCACAACCCAGGACATCCCGCCACCCAACAAAACAGTCACATGTCATATAGTCATCAAATGTTCAAAGGTGATGTGCATGTTGCAAATGCCATGACTGCTTGACAGATGAGAGATAGACAGACAAAGACTGTGTGTGTGTGTGTGTGTGTGTGTTTCTGTGGTGTGAAAATGTACATTTATATATGTACAAAACTATACATGTGTC
>JANZLB010000019.1:24102576-24113078 GCA_026167865.1 Notarius quadriscutis
TTAATTTGAGAAACTTATTTATTGGAGAAGTCATCAGTGCTTTGCAGCATTATTATATTTTTATTCTTTTTAAGTATAGGTCATTTAAAAATTACTAAAAAGTTATACTGTTGATGTTTACAAAAGTTCACAGGGTTTCTGCAAAAATCAGCAAATCTAATTTAATGTTCTTTTTAACACCATCAACAACCCATGAAAATGCATGGACATGTATGTATAGTAAAGAAGGAAAAAAAACCTCTGGAAACTCTTAAGTTTATTGTAAAGCGTCTTGAGATAAATGCATTTTATGATATGGCATGAAACAAAATTAAATTGAAAAATTTTAAGTCTGAAAGGTAGTGTATGCAAAATCAAGTGCTACAGAAATTACACAGAATGTTACATGCTATAGCAGTTACACAAGGTTTTTTTGTACAGAAGAGGATTAATGCATGTGCCTTAGCTTGCTAGCTTTTGATTCCAACTCTGACTACATTTTTCAGTTCACTGCATTTGTCCTTATATTTCTTCCTTAGAGTATTAGATTTTATAATGATTTGAGCCATTAGTGTGCTAGATTTGTTTTCGGCCTGCAGAAATCAGTTCATTTTTGAAGTGTGGGGCAAGTCCAAACTTTAAAATGTAGCTGGTTTTGTCCTTTGCACATGTGAAAGATTTGGCCATTTCTGAATCCAGAAACATTGCCTGGGACAACTTAGAAAACACCTTCATTAGATGTGTATGAGTGGTGCTGCACAACAGTGTTCAGACATGAGAGCAATTCCACCTGCAGCATCGCATTCAATCTAAATGATGCTCAAAGGTCATTCAGTTTTCCAATGGTAGCAACTCCGCTGGAAGCGGTGGTCACTACAGCAGTAGTTGTGCCATTTGTGGTGGTCATAGTAGTTGCTGAAGACGTTACTTCGTTGGTCACAGAAAAGTAACTAGACAGTTAACTGGTGTCTGCCTTTTACAGCCTATTTGTGGCTATCAGACTGCATGTGAGATTTAATGATGACACCCATTGTACCTAGCTTTTTTTTTCCCCCACAAACACTGCAAAATCCTTATCCATCTTGACCATCAGTAGGCTGCAACCATATTCTGAATTCCTCGTTTTCCAGCCATTTTTGCATTTCCCCATTTCTTCTCTGCTCCAAGTCTTCCTCCTCCCCATCCAGCCTGCCACTGTCCAAACATCCGGTGTTATGGCAATTCTGCACTGAATATGCCCTATATATTCAAAATAAATATTTTTCTTGAAAACTACTGAAAGAATTTTTAATGCTACTGGGAACCAAATTTAATGCTTTTTAATGCCATTTAAGGCCTTCATTTTCACAAAATCCATTTAAATGACTTTTATTGCTTTTTAATGCCCCACAGAAACCCTGGTTCATAATAAACAATCTGCAATTTTATTTTGTGCATTTTTTCCTCTTACTGTACCGAAAATTAACCAAACCATGACTTCAAAACCAAGACGTGTACCAAATAGTGATTTTTGTGTACCGTTACACCCCTAACGCACACACCTCCAAAAAAAAGTTGGGATGCTGTGTTTATTAAAAAAAAAGAAAAAAAAAAAAGGAGAGAATGGAATGATTTGCAAATCCTTTTTGACCCATCTTCAACTGAATGCAAGACATTTAAAGACAAGATATTTAAATGTTCAAACTGAACAACTTTTTTTTTTTAAACATACACAAATTCTGATTTTGATGTCTGCAACATGTTTCAAAAAAAAAAGTTGGGACAGAAGCATGTTTATCACGATGCAACGTCACCTTTTCTTTTAACAACACTCAGTAAGCATTTGGAAACAACTCTGAGTGTGAAATTCTTTCCCATTCTTGCTTAATATATGACTTCAGTTTCTCAACAGTCTGGAGCCTCCGTTGTTGTATTTTGTTCTCCATAATGAGCCATACATTTTTCAATAGGAGGCAGGCAAGCCAGTTTCACACCTGCACTCTTACTATGAAGCCACACTGTAGTAACATGTTCAGAATGTGGCTTGGCATTGTTTTGCTGGAATAAGCGGGGGGGCACGACCATTGCCTGGATGGTGGCATATGCTGCTCCAAAACCTGTATGTACCTTTCAATTTTAATGGTACTCTCACAGATGTACAAATTTACCCATGCCATGCGCACTAACACACCCCATACCATCACAGATGCTGACTTTTGAACTTTGTGCTGGTAACACTCTGGATGGTCCTTTTACTCTTGAGCCAAGATAATCTGAAACGTGGACTCGTCAGACCACAACACACTTTTGCTTTGCGTCATTCCATCTCAGATGAGCTTGGGCCCAGAGAATTTGGCAGCATTTCTGGACATATCACTTTCACTTGTCATGGTAGATGCAGCAACAAACTGTTTACTTACAATGGTCTTCTGAAGTGTTCCTGAGCCCATGTAGTAATGTCCTTTATACAATCATGGCAGTTTTTAATGCAGTACTGCCTGAGGGTTTGAAGGTCATGGGCATTCGATGGAAAGTGCTGCAGGCATCAAATTCAGAATGAGTGTATATTAACCCAAAAAAAAAAAAGTCTCAGGTTGAACATATTTGAACACATCTTGTTAACATCAAAACTATGAAACATGGAATTTTGTAGTAAACAAAAAAACCGTTTCATATTTTAAATTCTTCAAAGCCACTGTTTATCTTGATGACAGCTTTGCACACGAACAATCTTAACCAGCTTCATGAGACAGTCACCTGTAATGCTTTTCAATTAAGAGGTGTGCCTTGTCAAAGTTAATTTTTGGAATTTCTTGCCTTCTTAATACATGAGACCATTAAACAAGGGCACCACGAAATGCCCCAATTAAAGTCACAGAGATCACATTTGTCCACATTCTGATGTTTGATGTGAACAATAACTCTTGACCCGTATCTGGAGGCATTGTGCTGCTGCCGCATGACTGGCTGACTGGATAGCTGCATGAATGAGCAGGTGTTCCTATAGATAGATTGCACTTACGTCACGGATCTCCCATGATACTCTCGGATTTTGTTGCGTCTGCCATCTTTGTGGTAGAGCATCCATGGCGACCGAGGACAGTACATTGGTAAACTGTAATTTTTCGCAAATACATCAAGAATTGGGTTGTGACAAGGTCAGATACAGGGAAAAGATAAAAGAATGCTGTACGGATCCACCTCTGAACAGCGTTGTAGGGTATGAAGACGATGTATGGATGTGGCAGAGTGTGAATTACACAGACATCGTGAATTACTTGGTGTTAACTACTAGTTCATCACTGGGAAGCAGATGAAAGCGTACAAGTCTTTCGGCCTACAAATTTTTTTTGTGTCAGGCTGGGTACACAACATCACACCAACAGACAATAACCGGAAAATCTTTCTGGCCAGGGTAAGTGCACTGTAGTGTCGTTTGTGAAGAACGTAGTCACCAAAGTCAGCTAATAAGGGTAGTTTGATTATTTATACTACATTTGTTTCTGGTGATATTTGCAACACATTTATAAAAGGTTAAAGAGTAATTTTGTTTAATGGATGGTTAATGTAACACGTTAAGTCAAATAAAGGGTGCTGGTTGTAGTTAGCTTAGCTAGCTAACCAGAGTAACTAGCATACAATTGAATAGATTGACTTTTCTTCTCTCTCTCTCTCGCTGCTTAATTTGGGTTTGCAGTTGCTTTTCTGAGGGTGCAGTACATATGATGTAGGCAAATGTTACACAAAGCAAAAAAAAAAAAGCCCCAGTTATTGATGCCTTCTAAGGCAACATTTTACCGAGTTCAACTACCTACATTTTTACTCGGGCTTTGTGCTATGCATTTGTAACTGCAATATAAATTGGAGTAGCGCTTACAAATACATCACTTACAGTATGTCACCTTTATATACATTTTGTCTACGGTTCACATAAACAGTAGAAATATAAACTTAGCCTTAACGAAATGATCTGCACATACTCGTACATATTTGTAGCTGGTCTCTTTTATATCAGATCTGTTCAGATTTGCAAGCAACTGTCTCTGTTGTCTACAGGTTAGATTTTCCATTTGGGGCCCTTCTCGCATTTTAACAGTAGGTAAACTAAAACAATCTGACTCCAGTCTTAGCAGAATTGTTTGAGCAGCCAATAACTGCACAAATTTGTGGCATTTCGTATGAAGGTGCTCACTGCTATGCATGTGTTATTCCACAAAGATGGCAGACACAGCTAAATCAGAGAGGGTAATGGGATATGTGACATCATGTGCAATCAATCTATTAAAAGTGACTTGTGTCTTTGTGGTCAAAAAGCAGAACCCAAATATGACCTAGCATTTTCATATATTTACTTGTTAGGGCTGATTCCAGAGGACTGAGGAGGGGAGAGGGCTTCCAGTACATGAGGCAGTCCCTCCTGACAGAATTGCTTAAACAACTGCTTGTCCTCACCTGCCATTTTGCAGGAGTAACTTTCAATCCTAAAAAGGAAAAACAGCATCACAAAACAGTCAGCAACATAAGTTACATATATAGATGGACCATGTATACACATTAAGTGCATACTATGATATGCACATCAAAAAACAGGCACGCTCATTCTCTCTCGCTCCCTCGTGTTTATTTTCTACATTCTGTCTTATCACTCATGAACCACTAATAAAACATGTTAAATTGTATACCGGGCACTATTATTACTGGCTACAGTATATTTTCACACTTTGCTGTCCATTCTATTGACATGACAAAGACATATATACACACACACACACATATAATATAATATATATATGTGTGTGTGTGTGTGTGTGTGTGTGTGTGTATATATATAAATTCCCAAAAACTTACCGTCCAATTATCTTACAGTCTCCAGTCTCTATGGTGAGCTGAGTATTAATGGCCTCAAAACTCGAATTTTCCAAAAGCTTCATTGTTTATTAAATTTTGTCAAGCTCACGAAAACGAGGGCCCTCAGCCTCACTAACAGTAACCTATCAACACTTTACTACATAAACAATTTGTAGCTAAATGTACACATAGCATATGCTTAACGTTTCGAACATAAAACTTGTAGTTATACTTTATTGCAGCATTACAGCTAAAATATACGCAAACGCAGAAACTCGAGCCGTAATAGCGTTAGCGTTTTAGCTAGTTAAATTCCATTGAAACAGTATTTTGCTAATCGTATGACTCGAAGCGACAACAAAACAGGTCAGCGCGGTTTATACATCATTGCAAACGTACACACACTTTGTCGAGGGCTTGTTGCACTTTGATGTCTGATAAATATGTCTTCCTTCTTACTGTGAAATTTCCAATACCTCCCATTAATGGTAAAATTACGAGGAAAATTAGGCATCCCAACTACTGAAGCAGAGGCGTAAGGCTTATGAAAATCCTTTCTCGGTTCTTCTTTTTTTTATTTTAATAGAAACACGACTTAGTTTATATTTCTGTATACGATATTAGCTACATAGACCACAATATCATCAGGCTCATCGTCTTCTTCGGGATTTTACAGAAGCTGGCATCCACGGGTTGTATTACTGCCATCTGTTGGACTTCATTTATAACCGAGGGCCTCCAAATTCTTATCATATCAGTTCTCACTAAAAACTCAAAAATGAGTCGTCGACCTTGACCCCTTTCAACACAGATCAGTATATTTTCCAAACTAGTTCCTGATAGCCCCACTCTCTACATCACTAATATCATGTCCTATCTTTCTGCTTCATAGTGATGGGACAGTGAAGCTTCGAATCCAAATGAGTCGAGGAAAGAAAAAAAAAGGTTCATTACTTGCAGCTTTAACACAGTGCACACTAGCAGTCCCTAATTATTAAAAAATTGCAGAGGCCAATACATTTTTTTTACTGTTCGCATAAAATGTAAAAACAATATATTTTGCTCGTGTAACTGATGGGTAAACATGCTTAGGTGACAGTAGGAGATGTGGAGTTTAAAGGATATACACAGAGCCATGGCCTAACTTTCATTTATAAATGCCTTGAGACCTCAAGAATGGCACAGGAATCTAATATAGTAATTTTTTACAATTAAAGTGATTTATATAGGTAGCGGTCTGAGTGAAGGACCTTGACATCCGTAACATCACAGTAGGAAGTCTATCGGTCTCATCGCCATTTCCGCTGTACTAAAACACAGAGCTAACTGCAACTCCAATCCTCCATTTTGAGCTAATTTATTGCCATGCCATGCAGATGTGGGTTTGGCCGGTGTAGCAACACGACAGAAGGTGGATTTATGTTGCATTCATGGCCCAAGAATGTTCAAACTGCAAAGATTTGGACACGTTTTGCAAGAAATTCACGGGCACGTTGGACGCTTATGAAGTGGTCTCTCCTCTGCTCTGCACATTTTACTGAAGACTCGTGTGAAACCTCTGATCTGTTGAGGATCGTTGGCTATAAGCCCGTATTGAAAGAGGGTGCAGTATCAACAATTTAAAGAGAACCAAAGGAAAGAATTTTCTTTTAAAAAAAAAAACCAAGGGAAGGAAGTTCAGTTGCACCAGTTCTACCAGAGTGTGAGCCGAGGGCTGTTGGTAAAACCCAGGACGTGACGTATTATCGCGTGGGCAGTGACCTCCCTGCGGTTGTTGCTAAAACCGGTGACATCCTGTCCCAGGTTTTAGTAATTGCCTGAGCTGAGCAGTAATGGTGGAGTACTCCAGTATGGAGAATGAGTGGACTAGCTGTCTGATTTCTCCGCTGGATATGCTTGCCTCAGCAGTGATATCTCGCCTTTTATGTGGAAGAAGTGAACGAATGGAGAACTGAACGAACAACTGAAAGTCAGATTGTTTCAAAAATGATCGGCCTTCAAGAAGCGAGAACACAGACGGGTAAGCTCCGACTCTCATTTGGATGCAAAACGTTTACCCACATTTTAGATTAATACATATAACCTGTATTGTGTGTTTAAGTTGCCGGTATAAGATTATTTAATTTGCTTAAGAATGTGATTTGTCTCAGTTCATCTGATTATTTAATGAGCCTTTTATGTTTTATCAGTGTAAATGCATGCATGTACATGTAAGTTGTATAAGTTATAACACCCATCCTGTTTTAATGAGTCAACCCACAATCAATGAAGTCAAATCAGTCTTAGTTGAGCAAGTCGGTGACGGTATTTCTTACTTTCGCCATAAATTTTTATTTATATGACTTTGGTCTGTAGCTGTCAAAGGCCTTGGCCTTAAAACCGGTTACCGCTGTGACGTCACGCACTCAGGGCTGGCTGGCTCAGTGGGGCAGCTCCAATCCCAACTTTGCGGTCGATTTTAACTCTCAAAAATATATATTTTTTAAATTCCCATTTATGCAGCATACAAGAGTCAAGGATTGAGATACTATCCACACAGAAATTTATTTAAAAATAAAGGTTCTGCATATCTCCTTTAAAGATAAGGATCTTTATAGGATCCTTAAAGGATCTTAGAAAGATCTTCAAAGATCTTCATATGCAAAATAATTTGTAAAGATCCTCAAGGATTTGACAAAGATCTTTTAAGGATCCTACAAAGATCCTCAAATGATTCAACAAGGATCTTTCAAAGATCTTAGAAGGATCCTGCTAAGGATCTTGTTAAGATCTTTGCTGGTATCCTTGAGGATTTGATCAGGATCTTTTAAGGATCTTTGTCAAGATCTTCACCAGATCTTTGCAAGGATCCTGCAAGGTCCTCAAGGACCTTGAAAATAACTTTGAAGATCCTTGAAGACCTTGTCAAGAAGTTAAAAGATCTTTGAAGATCTTTTGAGGATCTTTGTCGAGATCCTCAAAGACCCTCACAAAGAACTTTATGGATCCTTGAAGATCCTTGAAAGATTTTCACCAGAGACGGCATGTCAAGTATGATGAAAACCGCGGTGTCATTCTGTGTTCGGTTTGTAAATTGCCGAGAAACTCGGATTCCTTCACTGGTGGTTGTTCCAAGATTCTTCTCGACTCTGTTCAATTGTAAATCAGGTTTTGAGTTGAAGATGTAAAGGCTAAAGGGGGTGCTAATACCTCTTTAGAATAATTCCCTGCTAAAATAACCTTATATGTTTCAGAACCCAGGGGGAACGGTGTACATTGCCCCACCCTCCCTCCCTCACCCTGATCCATTTTTGTGGTTTTATTTTTCCTCGTGCGTTCTGTAAACGCTGTTAGTTTTATCTCAATCCATCCTGAGATGGAGCCGTGAGGGTTTCGTTTATTTAAGAGCTGCACCATGAACGTGTCGTCTCTCACCACAGGAGAGTTCAGCCGGGGATTACGGGTAGCTTTTCCCTTCACTCAGCGCCACGGGGCCTTCAGTGCAATGGCTGAACTCTGACCCCTGAGAGATGAGTAATGGAGAGTCAACAATCTTCCCTCGGAAACAGAAAGAGGTATGAAGGTAAAACACGGCGAGAGACGTCTCTCCAGCCGAACACACACACGGCCACAGTTTAATGGAAGCTAAAATGTCGAAACCCTGTTGTTTGAGGAAATTCACTGACGTTTGGGAGGCGAGAGTTACTCCGCTCCAAACAGAACACGAAACCGAAGCGACTGATTTGTCCACTGCGGAGAGACCCACGTTACAGCGGAGAGAAACAGGAAATCAACGTCCAAGTGTTGCTGTTCTCCGAAACTCCACCCCTCCAGGTCAGAGGAGGAGGAAACTCTCTCCATCTCCTGCCTGATGGCTTCACAATAATAAAGGAACCCGACCAGACACTCAGGATACACTCAAGGAGAAGGAACCGTTTCATCTCACAGCAGAGCGCTCAGCCGTGAAATAAACTAACGAGAGCCGACATCCTGTAAGGGACGTCTACCGATTTCACTCAGACATTAAAAATAAAAAAAATTAAACACACTTCATCAATTAAAAAAAAGAATAAAGAAACACAAAGCCAGTGGCAGTGGAGAGGATGGAGGTCACTGAGACGGACGTTCGACATTCTGTCTAATACCATCAACATCAGGAGCCGAGACGACATCAGGAAAGAAAGAGACTGCAGGAAAAAAGGATTAAAAAAGAAAAAGGATGAGATAGAACAAGGCAAAGAAAAAAGGAACCAGAATGGAAAAGGTGGTCCAGACAAAGAGGAGATTAAAAAGAGAAAGAAAAAGAAAAGGCAAGAGAGAAATATATGAGACAGGAACAAAGAAAAGAGGAGAGAAAAATGGACAGCTGAAGCAACAAGTGCAGAAAAAAAGAAAGAAAAGAAAGAGGAGAAAAGAGACTAGACAAATAAAGAGATTAAAAAAGGAAAAAGGACCGGACAGAACAAGGATAAGAAAAAATAATGGAAAAGAAAATCTGGAGAAAAGATAACATCCAAAAAGAGAAAGGAAAAGGACATGAATGAAAAAGAAATGGATGGATGGATGGATGGACAGATTTATAAAAAAGGAAAGTGAGAGTGAAAGCTAAAGCAAAAGCAAGAAACACAATTAGACAGAAAAGAAAAAGAAATCCAGCAGGAAGGAACAAACAGGTGGATGAACGGAGGAGTGGAACGACAAACAAATATATGGAAAAACAGAGAAAGTGAAAGCAAGAAAGAAAAATTAAGGAAACAACCATCTAAAACAAAGACAAATAGAAAAGAGAAAGAAAGAAAGAAGATTAAAGGAGTGGAGATGAAAGCTGTGGGTGATAAACTCTGGGGGTTTCGGAGAAAAGTCTCCCGAGTTTTGGAAATGAAACTTGAATAATTTTCCTGGACGCGTTCGTGCCTCGGGGCCGACCTGCTGAGGGACGCTGGACACCTCAGGAACCACCAACACCTGAGAACTGGGACAGGAAGTGGTGAAGGAGGACAAAACCAGCAGAGGGCGGGGACACTGTCACCCACAGGGGCGGGGGGAGGGGCGGGGGTTCAAGTCATGAGTGAGAGAATGACTGGACACAGCGGAAAATCGTTTAACGCGTCCGAGTCGAGACAGGAATCCGTGAAGATGTGCTGATGGGAAAAAGCTCGGCTCCTGAGGACTCGTCGTTGGTGCCCTTTCCTCCACGGAGCGTGACTGATCCATCCCACGCAGCCCGACACGATCAGCACAGACACAAACACAACCACGCAGCAAATTCATCTGGAGTGACTTCCCGAGACGGAGGACATGGAGCGGAACAGACGAGATCCCAACGCCGCATTTCCCACAGGTCTGGAAAGTCCGGCGTCACATCGCACCACATGGCAGCACCACCATGCAGCAGCATCACGCCATACCATATCGCCACGCTGCATCACCACGACACATCACATCGCCACGCTGCATCACCACGCAGCAGCATCACGCCACATCACCACGCAGCAGCATCACGCCACATCGCCACACTACATCACCACGCAGCAGCATCACGCCACATCACCACGCTGCAGCATCACGCCACATCGCCACGCTGCAGCATCAAGCCACATCACCACGCTGCATCACCACGCAGCAGCATCACGCCACATTACCACGCAGCAGCATCATGCCACATCGCCACACTGCATCACCACGCGGCAGCATTACCACGCAGCAGCATCACGCCA
>JANZLB010000019.1:24380806-24391600 GCA_026167865.1 Notarius quadriscutis
ACTTTTGCCACTCACAGATATGTAATATTGGATCATTTTCCTCAATAAATAAATGACCAAGTATAATATTTTTGTCTAATTTGTTTAACTGGGTTCTCTTTATCTACTTTTAGGACTTGTGTGAAAATCTGATGATGTTTTAGGCCATGTTTATGCAGAAATATAGAAAATTCTAAAGGGTTCACAAACTTTCAAGCACCACTATAGGGTCTACCTGGCTTGTCAAGGAATGAATCATTTGGCAGTCGTCACGTACTCTAGGTTCTTGTGATCCATTAGAATTATAAATGGATGTGCAGCACCCTCCAGCTAGTGCCTCCACTCCTCCAGGGCCAGCTTGATTACAAAGAGTTTTCAATTGCCAATGTCAGAATTCCTTTCAGTATGTGTAAGCTTCTTTGAGAAGAATGCTACTGGGTGCAACTGGGGTTTCTCACCGAATCGTTGTGAAAGCACACCTCCTACTCCTGTCTTAGATGTGTCTGGATGTTGTAATATGGGAGCAAAGATGAAAGTAGCTTTAAGCTGTTTGAAAGCTTCCTCAGCTGTTGGGGTCCACTGGAGGCACCATGGTCTATTCTTTAATAACAAGGTAAGAGGGGCGGCTGTGGTACTGAAACTTCTGATGAAACGCCTATAGAAGTTTGCAAAACCTATGAAATGTTGCAATTTTTTCACTGTCGTGGGAGTAGGCCATGAAATGACTGTGGAGATCTTACACTGATCTATGCTGACCCCTTCAGCACTAATGATATATCCAAGAAATGAAATCTGATGAATGTGAAATTCACATTTATCTGCCTTCACATAAAGATGATTTTCAAGGAGGTGGGAGAGTATGGACCTGATGTGCTTGTAGCGACTTTCTTCATCAGAAGAACATATCAATATGTCATCGATGTAAGCAATCACAAATCTCCCCAACATACTGGATCCCTTAAGATGTCGTTAATTAAGCACTGGAAGACACTGTGTGCCAAAGAAAGGCCATATGGCATTAAGAAATACTCAAAGTGGCCAGCGGTAGTGCTAATGGCCATTTTCCACTCATCCCTCTCTCAGATCCATACCAGGTTATACGTGCTGTGTAGATCTAATTTTGAGAATATCTGGGCTCAGCATAGCAGATAGTGCCAGCAGGAGTGGGTAGGAGTGGGTATGTCACCCCTGAGAACTTTTCTGGTAGCGGAACGAGCTGTGTGGTACTGGTGGAGGGTGCGGGGCACATTAGGAGGGCCTGCGACATAACAGCAGCGAGCTGCACCACCCGAGTGTTAAGGTCGCTGAGCAATTGCTGATGTTCACCTAATAAGTACCTGTGCATTAAGTGTGGTCTGCTTTGCCTCCTCTGCTGCATCCATCGGTGGCAAAGTATCCTGTCAGGGTGCAGGCACTTATGGATGCAGGCACAGAGGAGAGCGGGTGAAGCAAACAGTACACTGAGCCAAATCGGGAACCAGGAAGCATAGTGAAAACAAACATGCAGGGGTCAGTAGCTCAACAAACAGGATATTGTAGTAGAGACAAGAAATGGGGTCGGAATGAAATGAAAACACAGGTTGAAGCACAGGGAATCAGGTGGAAAGTAAACGGCTCTGTATACTTAGGTGTAGAACACTAAAAAATACTTCGCAACTGGATAGTGTGAATGCTGGGCTTTAAACAGGGGAACTGATCATGAAAAACAGGTGATGGGATGCTGAGACTCCTGGTTGTTGTAGTTCTGAGCAGCCATGTTTGAAGGCAGTTTCAAGCTAGAGCTCTCAACACCATTACTGACAGGTGACAGAATCACATTATGAATAACAACAAACTGTGAGTTCGGCACTGTCATAAAATTCCCGCAAAATATTTTACATTTGTGACAGTTAATGTGTACCATAGAAAAGAAAAATACAATAAATGTTTAAATAAATCAATATTCACTGTAGATATTTTTTTTAGGTATTTGATCGTCATTTCTCCAATTTCAATGAATTCAAAGTCTAATAATCTATAATAAGATATTATGACATGGTTATTTTTACACACGCACCTGCTGAACTCTACTTCATAAACAAAAACATGGCCAGATTGAGGTGATTGAACTCATTTCATTGGAACTTTATTGATATAACTCTTGAATAATTACTATAAAAATTGTGACTTTCAACAAATATTCAGCTTGTCCCTTCAGACAGGCAGATACGGATTTAAGACCATTTTACATCAGCATTGTAAGCTGCTTTGTTTGTTTGTTTTTCTTTTCAGGGTGAGGCATTCCTGCTTATAATCCCCAGATGTCTTTTTTTATCCTATCAGTGTGCACACTGATCAGAAGTCATTGTGTCAGAGTGTGCAGGCACTTGTGGACCCAACTGCAGGGGAGAGTGGGTGCATTGCAAACTGGTGAACAAATCCAAGTCATGATGCAAGAATCAGAGTCAGATTCATGCCAAAATTTGTTCGATGTGTGAACGGGATGTCAAGGGTAAACAACAGTCTCAGAGTCCAATAAATAATGTAACAAGGGTCAGGATAACTAAAGTCAAGCCAAAACAATAAACAGCTCAGTATGATCAGGTATGGGGACACAGAACGATAATTTGCAATGTGCATGTGCATTTGCAGTCCTTAAATAGGAAGCACTGATTTCAGAGAATGTGGAACAGGTGTGTCCTCAATTAATATTCAGGAGATGGAGGGTACTGTGGCACTTGAGAGTTATAGTCCATGGCAGCCATTTTTGAAGCCTGCCACAAACTTGTGCAGTCACTGACAGGACCCCCCCCCCCAGCCACTCACTCTGGGAGTGCTATACTTCCCGGGCTGTCCATGCTTTTTGGGTGCTGGCTTCTCTGGATGCTGACTATGAAATTCTTGCATCAACATTTGATCTAGAATGTCCCTCTCGGGTACCCAGCTGTGCTCCTTCGGACTGTACCCCTCCCAATCCACTAGATATTCCAGGTTCCCTTGCGTGTGATGAGAGTTGAGTATCTAGTGTACTTGGTACACCAGTCCTCCTTTCAGTTCCACAGGTGGTGGGTGTTCATTGGCTGGCGTGTTATTGGCTAACGATCCAGGAATGGCAGGTTTGAGACATGATACATGGAATGTAGGTGATAGCAGTATTGTAGTAGTTCCAGTCCGTATGAAACTTCGTTGACCTGGTGAAGGACCTCAAAAGGACTAATGTACCTGGCACTGAGCTTCCTGCATGTGTTGGGATCATGTAGGTCCCCTGTGCACACCCAGACTCTGTCCCCAGGTGCATATATGGGTGTTTCTCCTCTGTGCTTATCCATGTATCGCTTATATCTACTAGCCACTTGTTCAAGTCATTGGTGAATGCTCTCCCATACCTGTTCACTTTTCTTGAACCAGGCATTGACTGCAAGGATGTGTGTGGGTGAGTCATCCCATGGGAACAATGTGGGTTGGTGTCCCAGGATGCACTGAAAGGGTGTGAGTTGTGTGGCTGAGTGTTTGAGGGAGTTCTGTGCATACTCTGCCCATGGAAGAAACTGGGACCAGTCCTTGGTGTTCTCTTGACAGAACACTCTCAGGAAGCATCTTATTTCCTGGTTGGCACATTCTACTTGACCATTAGGCTGTGGACGGTGTCTATTAGTTAAACTTACAGATACTCCGAGTTTGTTCAAGAAACTAGCCCACAACCTGTACAAGAATTGGGGTCCCCAAACATTCACTATATCCTCGATGATCCCATAGTACCTGAAGACATGGTTGAATATGAGCACCACCGTTTCGAGGGCTGTTGATAGACTGGGCAAAGGGATGAGTCTTAGTGCCTTGGAAAATTTATCTATAACTACCATGATGACTGTATTACCTTGTGATTTAGGTAGGTCTGTGATAAAGTCAAAAGCCAGGTGTGACCATGGTCTCTGGGGTGGGAATAATGGCATGAGTTTACCAATGGGCAGAGCTCAGGGTACCTTGGCTTGTGCATAGGCAGAACAGGAAGATATGAACTGGTTGATATTGGTTCTCATGTTCTCCCACCTATACTTAGTCCTGATAAGTTGATATGTGCATTGGCTATTTGGGTGCCCCATGGCTGGAGATGAAAGTGCCCACGTGATCAGGCAACCTCTGTACTATGGTGGGACAAACATGAGACCCAGAAGACAGGTTCCAGGCAGATTGTGGGGCTGGTTCTGGGCAAGTTCCTTGTCTATATCCAAGGCAAGAGAGTTCACAAAGCAATTGGGTTGCAGGATGGGTGTGGACTCAGGGTTGGTTGTCCTGGAGGCATGAATTTGGGATAGAGTGTCAGCTTTTGTATTCCGGGAACCAGGATGGTATGTGATAGTAAATCAGAATCTTGTGAAAAAAAGTGCTCAGCATGCCTGTCATAGGTTCAAATGCTTAGATGACTTGAGATATTCAAGACTCTTATGGTCAGTTAGAATGACAAATGGATGTGCAGCCCCCTCAAGCCAATGTCTCCATTCCTCCAAAGCTAACTTAATTGCCAACAGTTCTCTGTTCCCAATGTTATAATTCTGTTCATCTGGTGTAAGTTTTCTAGAGAAGAACACCACTGGATGCAGCTTTGGTTTCTCCCTGAAGCACTGGGACAGGACTCCTCCGACTCTGGTTTTGGAAGCATCTACTTCAACAGTGAAAGGCTTCATAGGGTCTGGGTGCTTCAGGATAGGTGCTGAGGTGAAAGCTGACTTAAGCTGGGTGAAAGCTTCTTCTGCCCCTTGTAGATCATTGTAGGCATTTTGGACTTCTTTTGAATAGTGCGGTGAGTGGAGCAGCAATGGTGCTAAATCCAGTGCTGTAGTCGAGTCACTAAACCTTGAGTCCGAGTCCAGTCTTGAGTCCCCAGTGTTCAAGTCCAAGTCAAGTCCAAGTAATTAAAAACAATTTAGAGTCGAGTATGAGTTGAGTCCAAGAGGAATGAGATTTTGGAGACGTGGAACTCACACTTTTCAGCCTTAACATAGAATTGATTTTCTAGGTGTCGACTGAGTACTGACTTAACATGTTCATGGTGACTGGTTTCATCCAGGGAGTAAATCAGAATGTCATCAATGTAGGTGATAACTTAGTATCCTAGCATGTCCCTGAGCACATCATTAATCAGACTGGGCATGCAAGATAGTCCATATCTCACAACCAGACACTCATAGTGTCTAGAGGTGGTGCTAAATGCTGTATTTCACTCATTCTTATCTCAAATACACACCAGGTTGTAGGCACTCCTGAGGCTGAGTTTTGTGACCTTGTAGCTTTGGAACAGCAGACTATAGCTGTTCCAAAGCAGATGGTACAAGGGGTAATGGGTATGGGTACTTTACAGTTACTTGGTTAAGACCTCTATAATCAATGCAAGGTCTAAGACCTCCTCCCTTCTTTTCCACAAAGAAGAACCCCACAGACACTGGAGAGGTGGATGGGTGGATGTAACCCTGTTGTCGTGCCTCTTGTACATACTCCTCCATCACAGATTGCTCTGTCATTGAGAGAGCATAAATACAGCAGTGTGGGGGGTAGTGCCCAGAAGGAGGTCAATAGCACAGTCATATGGTCTATGAGGGGGTAGTCCATTGGCCTTTCCTATAATGAAGACTTCACTGAGATCATGGTAGCATGCTGGGACCTGTTTGATGCCCACAGGAGAGGGGCTCTCCACAGATGTAGAAGCCAGAGTGAGTTGGGGCAATTTCAGGCAGTTCTAGTGGCAGGATGGGGACCATTTCAGAATTTCTTTTTGTTGCCAGGAAATGAGGGGATCATGAAGCTGGAACCATGGGAATCCTAGAATGATTGCATGACTGGAGGTTTGAGTGACATGAATGAAATATGTTCCTTGTGTAGAGCCCCAACCTGAATCTCCAGTGGTCTAGTTCATCTGATGACCAATCCCTCTATAGCTTGGAGACTTACCGGTCACTGGAGTTTTTCAGTTGGCAGCTCAAGCTTTTGAACGACCTTGATGTCAATGAAGTTACCCTCCACCCTGGAGTTTAGTAAAACAGAAAGCACATGGGAGGGCTCTGATATGGATAGCAAGACATTGAGCTTAAGGAATGGATGAGTAGGAAGAGGCTTGTGACTCACTGGGGTATTGGTGCAGCCTTCCTACCTGAGATGGTCATGCTTCCTGGTGGTCACTGGCCTGATGGGACACTGGGCCAGCAGGTGACCAGGTTCACCACAGTAAAAACACAGCCCTTCCTGGCATCTCTTTCAGAGTGAGGTGTGTGGGTGTTGGAGATTTCCACAGGTGTGGGAGACTGTGCTGACAGGATAGGAACATGGACTTGATGTACTGTAAGGAGGAACAGTTATGGAGGATATGGTCAAGTTTAATAGCCAGGTCAATAAGAGTCCAAGGTATGCTGCTCATCTCTGCATGCCAGTTCATTGAGGATGTTAGCATCTAGACCTTGATGAAAAACGGCTTTCAATGCCGAGTCATTCCATCCACTACCAGCTGCCAGTGTGTGGAATTCTAAGGCATACTCAGCTACAGTGATTTCCCCTTGCCATAGTGTGAGCAGCTTCTCACCAACCTTGACTCCCTCTAGCTGGTGATCAAATACTCTCCTCAAGAGCTCTATGAACTGATCATTGGATGTTGTCAGTTCACCACCACAATTCCATACAGCAGTGGCCCATTTCAAGGCATGGCCAGTAAGCAGTTTCACAAACTGGGCTAATTGTTTTTATTACTGTTCAGAGGTCCTTGTTAGTGTTGTGAAGTATAATGAACATTGAAGCAGGAAACCCTTGCATTCAGAACTATCCCCAGAGAACTTATATGGTCAATGAATAGTGGGAGAGGGATTCTTGGCTGGTGCTGGATGCATCAGGATGGCCTGTGATACAGCAGCAGCGAGCTAAGATAGATGGATGTCAGTGTCACTGAGCATCTGCTGATGTTCTCCCAACAAGTGTCCTTGAACCAAAAGCAGTTTGCTTCACCTCTTCTGCTGCATCCATGGTGGAGAAGTATCTTGTCAGAGTGTGCAGGCACTTATGGATGCAATTGCAGGGTAGAGCAGGTGTGTCGCAAACTGGTGAACAAATCCAAGTTGTGATGCAAGAATCAGAGTCAGGTTCATGCCAAAGGTTGGTTGATGTGCAAACAGGATGTCAAAGGTAAACAACAGTCTCAGAGTCCATTAAATAACGTAACAAGGGTCAAGATAACTAAAGTCAGGCCAAAACAACGAATGACTTGGTATGATCAGATATGGGGACACAGAACAATACTTCATAATGTGCATGTGCATTTGCAGTCCTTAATTAAGGAGAGCTTATTGCAGGGAATGTGGAACAGGTGTATCCTTAACCCTCTGGAGTTGAGAGCTTCGCAGGCGAAGCTCAGCAGGCTTAGAATAAGTAGGTCATGTGTTTAGATAAATATCTTTGTGAGTTTTTATCATACAACCATGATAAACATATTGGCAGAAACTTTATATATTACACTTTCCTATGTGCTCACTACGAAATAATATTATATTTTTAAAATTACCTAAATTAGATGAAACATAAAACTTGTCACCTTACTCAGTCACATTGGAGTCGGAGCAGTGAGTGCCCACTTACACAATCATAAAAGAGTATTCACATGGTAAAATGAGGACAATCACTTTCACTCTTTCAGTTTTGATTGGCTTTGCTTTCATGGAGGGAACACCCAACATAAACAGGATAAAATCTGTCAGACAAAGTTTATGCTATTTGGAGGTAAAACTTGTTGTGAGATGGCACACAGATTTTATGCGCTTCAGATGATTCAGGACAGCAATTAAATTTCAGGACAGTGATTCAATTCATGACTCAATTCATGATTCAGGACAGTGATTCAATTCAATCTTGAGAACTGCGACATTAATGAGGAACAATGCCTTTTTTTTACTTCAACTTGATCCAGCCGAATATTAACTCGAGTAAATGTAAATATTTATTCTATTTATTATGAGCAGATCCATTTATATTCATGTGGTCTAGTGCATACACAGGAAAAAATGACTGAGCATTTTTTCCAGAGTTAAAAGTATTTTCCTCAAAAACAGTTAATTTTGCTATACTCCAAGTTTAGAGAGTAAAATTTGGAGTTGGGGTGGGAGCAAAATTACAGAGTAATTTTGTAACAGAGTAACAGAGTTGGTTGTGGCTCTGAACTGAGTAAAACAGTGCAAGAGTTAATTTCAAGACACACTGAATAGACTCAAATACCAAAATAAAGTCAAATACCAGATAAATGAAGCTGTTGTAAAAAGCAGTTTCAGAACTATGTTGGAATGTGTGAAAAAACATTACCTTACCCATTGTGGCTTGAGCTGATGGGATTAATAGTTAATCTGATGGGATTAAGAGATAGCAGTGGGACGGGTTTTCACTCTTCTCATTGAATGGAATGGAATTTTTTACTCTTCTCATTGAATACCCCTCCCACTGCCAACCCTTTAGCCCAAAACAATAGAAAATTTTTTGATGTCCAGTTAATTGTCCAAATCAATGGAGCAGATTTAAGTTTTTGTGCATGATACATTCATAAGACTGAACAGAATCACCTCAAGTGACCAAAATGGTTCATCACAATGGTTAAGGTAATGTTTTTTAAGGTAATCAATACTTGGGAGAGGGGGGGGAGTGCTGTGGTGATTGGAAGTTATAGTCAGTGGCAGCCATTTTTGAAGGCTGCCACAAACCTGCACAGTCACTGACACATTGACAACATGGCAGGACTTTGCTAGTTTGTTGACAACCCGGTTTACACTGAGATTAGATTTCTTTTTGCAAAAAAAACCCAGAAAAAAACATGCTTTATAACTGCATGGATTGAATTTCTTGAGTTTTGAAACCAGATGCTGACAAAAACCCGTTTCCCATTTTAGAATGGCAGTTCCATTTCAGATAAGCGATTCCATGATTTCCAAATTTTTTCCATGATCATGGAAAATCATCATCCCTACGTCATGTGCACCGCATTGAACATGGACCAGAGATAGCAAAGGAGAGAGTTGTTTGAGGAGATCAAAAAGAAAATTATAGACAAGCATATTAAAGGCAAAGACTATAAAGCAGCTTGATGTTCCTGTGACTACAGTTGCAAATATTATTAAGAAGTTTAAGTTCCATGGGACTGTTTCCAAACTTCCTGGACATGGCCACAAGAGGAAAATCGACCACAGATTGAAGGATAGTGCCATTGGTAGAAAAAGATCCAAGGACAACTTCCAAAAGGATAAAAGTTGAACTTCAAGGTCAAGGTACATCAATGTCTGATTGCACCATCCGTCACTTTTTGAGTGACAGCAGGCTCAATATAAGGACTCCATTGTTGAAAGAATTTTTTTTGAAAAAAGCTAGACTTGAATTTGCTAAAATGCATACTGATAAGCCACAATGTTTTTGGGAACAGGCCTTTGGACAAATGAGACAAAACTCAAGTTTATTGGCAAGTCACATCAGCTCTATGTCCACAGAAGAATAAACTAAGCTTTCAAAGAAAAGAACACCATACCTACTGTGAGACACAGAAGAGGCTTGGTTATGATTTGGGGCTGCTTTGCTGTGTCTGACATGGAATGCCTTGAATCTGTGCAGGGTACAATGCAATCTCAAGACTATAAAGGCATTCTGGAGTGAAATGTACTACTCCATATCAGAAAGCTTTGTCTCAGTCACAGGCCATGGGTCTTCCAACATGATAAAGACCCAAAACACATAGCTAAAATCACCCAAGAATGGCAAAGAATATCGAATATCTCTGGAAAGAGTTGAAACATGCAGTGTGGCAAAGGCACTCATCAAACCTGAAACAGCTAAAGCAGTTTGCTCAGGAAAAGTGGGCCAAATTACATGTTGGCAGATGTAGAACTCTCACTGAGCACTACAAAGATCACTTTTTAGCAGTGATGCTCCTTCCTCAACCTCATGAGATTTTTCATTAAACTCAAGGAAACGTGGTTAGGAAAGAACATAGGATTGACTATTTGAACACAGCTTATAACTTGCGCACCACAAAGGCAGTTATGTGCTTTGGGTGGAGCAAACCCAAAATTTGGGTGTTTCTCATGTAACATTACTATCTTATTTCTTATGATGACATTACCATCATTGCTTTAATTTTCTGTTCACAAAAGTTATAAGCAAGTTATAAGCTGTTATACTTGAACTTGAGCCTTATGTCGACCATGTCAGGGATGGGGTTGGAGATGGATGTAAGTGCAGAAGATGATTTATTTATAAAAGAGACAACAGGCAAGTAATCCAAATCAGCAGGCAAAATCATAAACATAGAACAAGCAAAGGGTTGGGTGGGGCACAAACAGAGTATCCAAGGCACAGACAAAAACGGAAACATAGAACTACTCCTGTCTTAATGCAAATTAAGACAAATGTATATAAAACTACAGTACTGCCAGCTTCTCAGATAAACTTGCATGTGTCATACATGGAATGCACATTAGTTGGTTGCCCTGCTTCTAGATCGAGGTAGAAATCAAATCAACTTTGAGACATAAAAGTGTCTGTGTTGTCTACAGTCTGGCAAAGGGTGCAGGCTGTCGTATGATATACAGAAATGCTGATGTGTGCAATTTCAGTGAAACAACTGATTGATATACAGTATACTATCATTAGTACTATGCAAAAGTCTTAGGCACCCTATTGTTTTTAGTACAAACTTTGTTGTAGATTTTTATTTGATGACTTCTACAATGTGGTGGTGTAGTGGTTAGCGCTGTCGCCTCACAGCAAGAAGGTCCTGGGTTCGAGCCCAGCAGCCGACGAGGGCCTTTCTGTGTGGAGTTTGCATGT
>JANZLB010000019.1:24391734-24409565 GCA_026167865.1 Notarius quadriscutis
TGTGATGACCTGGTGACTTGTCCAGGGTGTACCCCGCCTCTCGCCCATAGTCAGCTGGGATAGGCTCCAGCTTGCCTTCAACCCTGTTGGACAGGATAAGTGGCTACAGATAATGGATGAACTTCTACAATATGGAACCAGTACAAAAACACTTTTGTTTTCCAAACATTAGTTTTCCAGTACAAAATTAAATGTTACAGAAAAATGTTTGCATGTCAGTAAAAAAAAAGCAGCATGTTACATAACAGACCACTTTTCAGACAAAAACATAATGAAGGCTGCTAGGTTTTGCTGCAAAAAATAAGAAGGAAGTGTGACAGTCAAAGTCTCCAGAAGAACTGTGGCTGATTCTGTAAAATGCTAAGTAAAACTTACAGCTCAGTTCCTTATAAACCTGTACTAACTGTACCTGAGACTGTTTTTTTTTAAAGCAAAGTTTCATCACACCAAACATTGACTTTTTTCATGTATTATTGCTTACTGATCTTTATGGTACTTTTTAAATGTAGAAACATTTAATTTCATTATTTTTGAAGATATATACTTGCATATTTTTTGCAGATGTGTCTATATAATATCAAGAACATTACATGTTGATACGAAGATATGAAGATTTATCTTTGAGTAGTGAAAAATATTTCATTCGTTTGCTCTACTCAAGAAATATTTTTCAACAGGAGAAAATAAACTTCATATCTTTGTGCCACTGTGTAATTTATATTATATAGGTACATCCACAAAAATACAAAAGTTAATCAAAATAATTTTAATTTTGAAGCTATTTGCCATTTTGACAATGTGCATCAAGTCAGTGGAAAATCATTGGGAGTTACGTCATCGGAGTGAAATATTGGGAAGTATGTTACTCAGATCCGTGATGTATTTTGTATGAAAAATGCTAGTTTTTCAACAAGAGAAGATGAACTTCATAACTTCAAGCCAACATGTGATTTTTCTTTTTATTTGGGAGATAGGTTCTGTGGCAGTGTGGGCGTGGCCTAGCGTCGGTTTGTGAATGTAGGGCGGGACCTGGGAAGGTGAGTGGCAAAGTCAATGCACCTGTTTCTAATTAATGTGTTTGTGTTGCAGTGACAGAGGATAGAAAAGGAGGGAGAGAGCAGAGAGAAGGGGGCTCTCTGGACCAGAACACGTGTGTGTGTGTGTGTGTGTGAGAGAGAGAGAGAGTCTGTGAGTGAGAGAGACTGGGAGAGTGTGAGTGTGTGACACTGAAAAGCGGAAAATAAAGAGTGTATGTGAACATCAATTCCCGCCTGCTGTGCTTCTGTATTCCACCCTCATCGAGGAACTGTTACACATTCACAAACAAAAAGGACAAAAATTTATCAAACCAATTCATAGATATCCTCACTCCTTCTTGTCAGTACACAGGGACAGGCTGAGCAATTTGCAAACAGGCATAAACAGGGTAATTCAAATTATCAAGGTCACAAAATAGCACAGGTCAAACACAGAGATAGCAGAGATGAATAAAACAGATTGATAATGCACAGATGAAACAGAAAAAATACTTAGCATTGAATGTGACTGTTCAGAGTACTTATGTAGTGTGGCTGTGATTGAGAATGGGTGTCCATAATTAATATTCAGGTAATGGGGAGCAGCGCGGAGCATGATGGGAGTTGTAGGGTGAGGTGTGTAGTGCAATGAATAAACATGCAGGCAATGGAGAACAGGCAACAGATGTGACAGAGCCCCCGCCCCCAAAAGAGCTCCCTCCAGGAGCTGAACATGTACAAGGCAACCTCTGGGACAGGGAGCAGGTTTATCAGAGTGTGCGGCAGGGAATTCTTGGGTGTGCATGGGGTCAAGGATATCCTTGCTCCTCGGGGCCATACCCCTCCCTGTCCATGAGATATTCAAGGTCCCCATGCCTTCTGCATGCCCCATTCCTTCTGTGTGAATCTCGGAGAGCATGAACAGTGTAAGCAGGCTGATCCACACTGTTGAGGGGCTCAGGGGGAGAGCTGGTGGAGGTATGAGATGCAAGGGGCTCCAGAGTGACAGGTTTTAGTGGGGAAAAATGGAAGGAAGGCGCAAGACATTTACATCCCATTACAGGCATTTCGCAGACACTCTTATCCAGCGCAACGTACAACGTACCCAGTATAGTTGGGGCCCTTGTTCAAGGACACTTCAGCCATTCCAGCTATCCAGGGAATTGAACCAGCAATGTTTTGGTCCCAAAGCTGCTTCTCTAACCATTAGGCCATGACTTCCACATTCCTTCCGCAGCTGTGATGGGGTAGCTCCAGGCAGTAAGTGACTTAATATATCCTCTTGAGAATCTTACAGGGTCTAGTGTAGTGAGGCTTGAGTTTACGATAGCCAGCCAAGTTATGAAGATCCTTAGTAGCCAGCCAGACTCTATCCCTGGGCTGGTACTCGGGGGTTTCTCTGCAATTGAAGGAGTTTTGGGCATATTCAGCCCATGGGAGGAAATGTGACCAATTTTTGTGGTTGTCAGCATATAATAGGCAAAGAAATGTGCTGATCTCCTGATCTCCTCATGCCACTTGGCCATTGGCTTGGTGATAGTATCCTGAGCTGAGGCTCATGGTGGTGCCCAGTTTGTCCATGAACACTTTCCAGACTTGAGACATGAACTAGACACCCTGATCACTGACCTTGTGCTCAGAGATACCAAAGCTTATTAACACATGGTTGAATAACAGTTCAGCTGTCTCAAAGACTGTTGGTAGACTGGGTAGAGGCACTAGGTATAGGAAATCGGAGAAGTGGTTACAAATGACCAAACTGGTGAACTTTGGCTTTAGCACACTCAGAGCAAGAAGAGACAAATTTATTAATGTCAGAGATCATCCAGGGCCACCAATACTTGACTTTGAAGAGATGGTAGGTTTGGTGGACACCTGAGTGGCCTGTGGCTGGAGAGGTGTGAGCCCAGGTAATGAGATTAGACCTGAAGTGTGGGGGAACATAGTTGAGGTTGATTGGACACCCAGTGGGAATGCGAATGGGTAATCTGTGGGCTAGTTCCTGGTCAAACTTGCAGGTTATGGCATTTATGAAGCATGAGGGAGGCAGAATGGGTTCAGGTGAGAGTTCAGGCTCATGGGAGCCATGTTGGCAAGATAGGGGCTTTGCTATTGTGGGAGCCAAGATGGTAAGAGAGAGTGAAATTAAATCAGGTGAAGAGGAGGGCCCACCGGGCTTGTCTTGGGTTCAGCCTCTTGGCAGTACAAAGGTACTTGTAGTGATGCCACTGAACCTTCATATGAAATGCAGATAAAAAAGTTGGCAAACTCCAAGAAATGTTGTAGGTCTTTGACAGTTTGAGGAGTGAGACAAGACATGACAGTGGTGACTTTGGAGGGGTCCATGGTGACCTCCTTGGGACTAATGATGTACTTCAGGAAGGAAATGATGAAGACATGGAACTTGCATTTTTCTCCCTTGACAAAGCTGGTTCTTAAGCAGGCATGAAAGGACTCATTTGACATGCAAGGCATGCTCCTCCAGTGATGAAGAGTAAATTAGAATGTCACTGATGTTGGCAATCATGAATTTCCCCAACATGTCCCTGAGAACATCATTCATTAGACACTGGAAGACAGATAGGGCACCTGAGAGCCCATACGGCATGCCTATGTATTTGTAGTGTCTGCTGGTGGGACTGAAGGTGGTTTTCCACATTTCTTCCAAAATGATGCACACGAGGTAGGCACTCCTGAGGTATAGCTTGGTAAACACCTTGGCTGAGCATAACTGTTCTAAGACTGATGGCACAGCACAACACAGGGTATTTCACAGAGATATGGTTCAACCTGTCATAATGAATTCATGGATGTAAACCCCCACCTTTCTTCTCAATGAAGAAGAAGCCTACCAAGGCAGGTGAGGTCGAGGGTCAAATGTATCCCTGGGCAATCACTTCCTGTATATACTCTTCCATTGCCTGCTGTCCTGAGAGATAGAGGGTAGATTTGACTCTAAGGTGGAGAAGTATCAGGTAGTAGATTGATGCCACAGTCATATGGTCGGTGCAGGGGAAGACCACTGGCTTTCATGTTGCTGAATACCTCCATGAATGTCTGGTACTCCTTGGGGATTTGCACTTGGTCTGTGATTTATAGACTTTCCACTGTGGTGAAAGTGAGGCAGAAGTGTAGGCATTGAAGGCAATGCTTAAGGCAGTGTGGTGACTATTGAAGGATCTCCTGCCTGGCCCATGGATGACTGGGTTGTGAAGCTCCATCTTTGGCGTGCCCAATACTATGGGGTCAATAGGTGTGGACATGACCAGGAAGCTCATGATCTCCTTGTGTAGGACACTGACATGGAGTACCAGCATCGGAGTGCAATGTGTGACAGTACCAGTGCCAATGGGTCCACCATCAATGGCATGAATGTGTAGGGGCTTGGACAAAGGAAGTAACAGGATTTGGAGTCATTCAGCCATGTGATGGTCTATGAAGTTTCCTGTGGCTCCTGAGGCCATCAGTGCTGTAAGGGCAGGGAGGGAACCTGCGTATTCTATTTGTACTGGAAGTGACAAGGATTTGTGAGACAGAAACAGGAACTGACTCACCAGAGCTGGGTGAGAGGCCACAGGGGGTCTCTCTCTGCTCTCCTTCTGGACTGGGGTTCTGCACAGTAGCAGGCAGTCCAAGATGAGGTGCTCTGCACTGTCGCAGTAGAAACATTGACCTTCTAGTCATTGCCTTTTTCTTTCTGTGGCACTGAGCCAGATGCAGCCAATCTTCATGGGCTCTCAGCTGGCAGGCAGGGCTGGTGAACACGCTAGACCTGACACCTTGGACCAGTGTTTAATAAGTTGATCCAGGCGGCTGGCAAGATCAATGAGGGCATCGAGGGTGACTTGGTTGTCATGGCAAGTGAGCTGCATGAGAATGTCTGGACTCAGTCCATGGCAGAAGATGGTCTTTAGCGTGGGCTCATTTCATCCACTTCCTGCAGATAATGTCTGGAACTCGAGTGTGTAGTCAGCAGCACACTGGGATTCCTGCCTAATGTCCAGCCAGCAGTCTCTTGCTGATCTTGTTGCCATCAGGGTTGTGGTCAAACATACAGTGGAACATAAAACAAACTGTTTGTAGGTCACTGTGGCCCTGTGGTTCTGTTCCAAGACAGCAGTAGCCTATTGGATAGCTTTGCCAGTTAGCAAATTGAACTATGCCACCTTTTCCTGATCAATACACCCCCCCAACAGCAAAATATATGGAGTACTGTAACAGGAAGTCACAGCATTGAGTGGCTTTGCTGGTGAACTTATTCAGTTACACTATCAAAGAGCTGGTGGTGACTGAGCAAACTTGCGTGAAGTGAGGCATAGTGGCTTATGACAGCACATCGGTCAGCTGCATGATCTTCTCCTCAGTAGCTTGGAGATGTTGCTGTTGTTTGTGAATCAGCTGTCCCTATTTGAAGAGTGTGCTGCACAAGTTATCTCACTCTTCTGCATCCATGTTGCAGGGAAGTATTTTGTCATGAAAACCAAGCTCAGAATGAGAGGATGCAAGTGCAGTTACGATAATCAAACTTCATACAGGCAGACAAATCCAAAACAGCAGGCAAAAACATAGTCAGTAAATGGGCACAGGCTGATCGATTTGCAAACAGGCATAAACAGGGTAATCTAAAATATTGAGGTCACAAAATAGCACAGGTTAAACAAACAGATAGCAGGAATGAACAAAACGGCTTGGTAATGCACAGATGAACAAGAACAATACTTCACATTGAATGTGAGTGTAAAGAATTCTTATGCAGTGTGGCTGTGATTGAGAACAGGGGTCTGTAATTAATACTCAGGTGATGGGGAGTGGTGCAGAGCATGATTAGAGTTGTAGTGCAGGGTGTGTAGTACAGTGAATGAGAGTGCAGGTGACAGAGAACGGGCAGTGGATGTGATAACCTGCTTCAACAGCACATCAAATACAGTTGTTAAAAACATTACATTATATACAAACCAAGACCAGGAACTGGATGGTAATGTTAGATTACTAGCTCCTGTCAGTATTGCGTTTATGGTATTTGGCAGATGCTTGAATATACTATACAACTGTCAGACTAATTTGAGTTTAATAGTAACATGTAATACAATGCATTATATTCCAGTGTGCATAAAGCATTATTAATTTTTTATTTATTTTAATCAATGTTATGTTTTCAATCTCTGGGTGGTCATAAAGTTTTGGGTCTTGCTATGTCAGAAATCCAGCTTAATCAGCACTGAACTTGAACTTTGTGTTCCAGAGTGCACCATGTGGCTGGCAAGCATGGCTGGAACGCAAAGCAGCACACCAGGTTCCTGTTTGATTAGTCTGTGTCAAACCTGTGTTTGTCGGTTTCCCCTGTTGCTCTGCCAAGTCCAGTTTGTTATTCCTTGTGTTTTGTTTCTTGTATTTAGTGCCCTTATTTTGTTTTTGTTTTTTTTGTGTGTGTGGGTGTTCCTGGTGTCTCCTGCCGAGCGTTTAGATTTGATTTCTTTGTATTAAAAAGGATTTCCACAGTTGCATTTGCCTCCTGCATTTTACTTCATCAAGATATTATGTAAATCCAGGTTTTTGGAGCCCCGGAGTCAAAATATGATTTGGAAATGTGCATATGTAATAAGGTTCCCTTTAGTGTTTGTAAAGATGTGTTTTGAGTTTTATATATATATATAATTTGCCTTACTGTTATTATATGGTCATATTTATGTCATTGTAGCTGCTGCCATAAGAAATAGATGAACTGCCACTGCAACAGAACAGGAAGTCAAAAACTTGTTGCAGATAGGGATGGAGGCTGTTGGGCAAGAGATATGGTTTCAACATCTGTCCACCATCTCTTCTTGCCTTTTTTTTGACACAATGTATATTTTCATAATTTGTTTTTTAAATAAAGCAACTCCATCCATCCATTATCTGTAGCTGCTTATCCTGTCCTACAGGGTCACAGGCAAGCTGGACCCTGTCCCAGCTGACTATGGGCCAGAGGTGGGGTACACCCTGGACAAGTCGCCAGGTCATCACAGGGCTAACACATAAACACAGACAACCATTCACACTCATGGTCAATTTAGAGCCACCAATTAGCCCAACCTGCATGCCTTTGAACTGTGGGAGAAACCGGGGCACCCGGAGGAAATCCACGCGGACAGCATGCAAACTCCAAACAGAAAGGCCCTCGCCGGCTGCTGGGATCAAACCCAGGACCTTCTTGCTGTGAGGTGACAGGGCTAACCACTACACCACCATGCTGCCCCAATAAAGCAACTCAATCTACATGAATATTTTCTTTATTAGATATGATTATGCAAATTGCACCTAGAAATAATAATATATTTTATTATTGTGAGAATGCAGGCACTTATGGATGTAAGCAAGGAGGAAGAGAGCTTACAGAAGGTTGTCAAAGCCAAATCGGAAAGTGGAAATCAGAGTCAGTGAACTAGTGAGGGTTGGGTGATCGGCAAACAGTGTAGTGTAGAGAAAGACAAAGAGCAAGAAAGAAGAGGAAAGTAGCGAGGGTCAAAGACGGAATAAACAATCAGAAGGAAACAAGGCTTGGTATGTACTGAGGGCAGAACGATACTTTGCAAAGGTGTGTGAGGTGAGCTTATATGGAAGGACAGGTAATTAAGGAGATGACGGTCAGCTGTGAACCAGTAGGCGGGAGACAGAGGGCGTTGTGTGTTATGGGAAATGTAGTTCGAGGAGTCCATGTTTGCAGTCAGTTGAGCTTCAGCGGGTTTACTGACAGAGCCCCCCCTAAGGAGCTACCGCCAGGAGCTAAAACCTTTCTGGGGCAACCCCTACATCTGGGTGCTGGTTTGCTGAGAAACTGGGCATGGAACTCTTGCTTTAGAAAGGGGTCCAGGATGTCTTTGGCTTTGACCCAGCTTTGTTCCTCAGGTCCGTACCCCTCCCAGTCTACCAGGTACTCGACTTGACCTCCTCTGCGTCTTGAGTCTAGGATCTTGTGTACCTGGTAGATGGGGTCTTCTTCACTGTTGAGTGAGGGGTGTTCTTGGGTTGTTGGGTTGCTGGCGAGGGGTCCCATGATGGTGGGTTTGAGGTGAGAGACGTGGAAAGTGGGTGATATATGGCTGTGTGGGGAGTGGAAGTTCAAGACAGTAAGCTATTTCATTGATTCAGCGTAGTATCTTGAATGGGCCGATGTATCAGGGTTGGAGCTTCTTACAATTGTTGGTCTTCCTTAGGTTTCTGGTGGCCACCCAAACTCTGTCACCTGGTTGGAAGTTGGAGGTCTCTTCTCTATGCTTGTCCGCATATGACTTGTACTTGGCGCACACTGCCTCTCGACGTTGATGAACCTACTCCCAGACAGTCTGGGTACATTTGAACCAGTCATTGACTGCTTGTACCTGGTTTTGGGTGTTGTCCCAGGGGAACAATGGCAGTTGGTAGCCGAGTATGCACTGAAATGGGGTTAGTTGGGTAGCGGAGTGCTTCAGCAAGTTTTGTGCATACTCGACCCAGGGCAGGAAGTGAGCCCAGTCCCCTGATTATGCAGGCAATAGATTCTGAGAAAGCAGCAGATTTCCTGGTTCGCTCTCTCTACTTGACCACTATATTGCAGGAGATAGCTGGAGGTGAGGCTCATGGATACCTCCAACCTCTCCATGAAGCCTGTCCAAAACTTGGAAATGAATTGAGGTCCCTGGTCACTCACCATGTCTTCTGGTATAAAATCATACTGGAAGACCTGCTGGAACAAGAGTTCCACAGTTTGGGAGGCTGTGGGGATGCCAGGCAGTGGGATGAGTTTCAGTGCTTTCGAAAATCTGTCTATGGTTACCATTATAGTGGTATTTTCTTGTGATGAAGTCAATCGCCAGGTGAGACCATGGTCTTTAGGGAATGGGTAATGGGCATAGTTTGTCCGGGGGGGCTCTCGGGACCTTTGCTTGAGTGCAGTCGGAGCAGAAGGCAATGAACTGGTTGACTTCAGATAACATGTTCTCCCACCAGTACCTGTTCCTTAGTATCTGGTGGGTTCGTTGGCTGTTTGGATGTCCTGTGGCAGGAGATGCATGTGCCCAGGTGATGAGTTTACTGGGGAGATGTTTTGGCACATAGAGAAGACCAGGTAGGAGGTTGACTGGCAGAGTTTGGGATTGAGACGCATTGATTTCTTTGTCCAGTTCCCAGGTGATCAACTGCACAAAACATTGTGGTGGTATCATGGGGTGAGAACCTGTTTCATGGTGGAATGGCCTGAATGCCCTGGATAGGGCGTCTGCCTTGACATTCTTGGACCATGGATGGAATGAGATGGTGAAATCAAATCGTGTGAAGAATAGAGCCCACCTGGCCTGATGAGGGTACAGTCTCTTGGCTTTCCTGAGGTACTCATGATTCTTATGATCGGTGAGAATGGTGAAAGAGTGTGTCAATCCCTCAAGCCAGTGCCACCACTCCTCCAGAGCCAATTTGATCACAAGCAGCTCTCTGTTCCCTATGTCATAACTTCTTTCTGCTGGGGTTAACTTCTTGGAAAAGAAGGTGTGGCAGCGGGGATGGGGTCAAGCATCGGTCTGTGAATGGAGGGCGGAGTCAGGGAAGGTAAGTGGCAGAATCACTGCACCTGATGTGAATTAACCTGTGTTTGTGTGTCTCCTCCAGTGACCGCACCCTATAAAAGGAGAGAGAGAGCAGAGAAAGGGAGCTCTCCCCAACCTGGACCCTTGTGTGGACGTGTGTGTGTGTGGGGGGGTGAGCAAAGTAAGACGCTGAAAAGCGTTTTTTTGAGAGAACTCAGTTCTGGCCTGCCATGCTTCTGTGCTCCACCCACCTTCACCTATTTCTACAGTGGTCTCTCTCGAATAAATGAGATTCTGACATTTCCATGTAATATTTTAATCATGGTTGAGGCACAGAGACAGATGGAAATGTGGAAACCTTTCATTTACACAGGATTGTGAAAGCAACAAAAAACAACAGGCATGGAAACATGAGTAGAAGTGAGGAACACAATGAGCACTGGCATGGAAAATAAAGACAAATGCAAGACAAACTACAATCCATATTCCATAAATTTAGAACATTGTGTAAAACGGAAATAAAAAACAGAATATGACAATTTGCAAATCTTGGAAACCCTACATTTCATTGAAAATAGTACAAAGACAACATATCAAATGCTGAAACTGAGAAATTTTATTGTTTTCTGAAAAATATATATGCACATTTTGAATTTGATGTCAGCAACATGTTTCAAAAAAGTTGAGACGGGGCAACAAAGACTTAAAAAGTTGTGCAATGCTAAAAAAAATAACTAATTTGGTTAATTGGCAACAGATCAGTAATCTAATTGGGCATAAAAAGAGCATCTCAGAAAGGCTGAGTCTCTCAGAAGCAAAGATGGGGAGGGGTTCACCACTCTGTGAAAGACTGTATGGGCAAACAGTGCAACATTTTAAGAATAATGCTCCTCAATATAAAATTGCAAAGAATTTGGGGATCACATCATCTTCAGTACATAATATTATTAAAAGATTCAGAAAATCCAGATAAATCTCTGTATACAAGAGACAAGGCTGAAAATTGACAATGGATGCCTGTGATCTTCAGGCCCTCAGGTGACACGACATTAAAAGCAGACATGTGTCTGTAGTGAAAATTACGTTATGGGCTCAGGAACACTTCAGAAAACCATCATCTGTAAAATCAGTTCATTACTGCATTCACAAATGCAAGTTAAAACCATATATAAACAATTTCCAGAAACACTGTCACTTTCTCTGGGCCCGAGCTCTTTTATGATGGACTGAGGCAAAGTGAAAAATTGTCCCGAGATCTGATGAATCAAAAATAGAAATTATTTTCAGAAAATATTTGGCACCATGTCCTTCAGGCTAAAGAGGAGAGGGACCATCCGGCTTGTTATCAGTGCACAGTTCAAAAGCCAGCATCTGTGATGGTATGATCCTTCTTTCAGCAAGACAACGCCAAATCGCTTTCTACACATATTAAAACTGCATGGCTCCGTAATGCGGGTGCTAAACTGGTCTGCCTGCAGTCCAGACCTGTCTCCCATTTCAACATTTGGTGCATTATGAAGCGCAAAATATGACAAAGGATACCCCGAACTGTTGAGCAACTGAAATTGTATATCAGGCAAAAATGGGACAGCATTTCTCTTTCAAAACTACAGCAATTGGTTTCCTCAGTTCCCAAACGTTTACAGTGTTAAAAGTAGAGGTGATGCAACACAGTGGTAAACATTGTCCCGTCCCAACTTTTTTGAAACGTGTTGCTGACATCAAATTCAAAATGAGCATATATTTTAAAAAAATAAATAAAATTTCTCAGTTTCAACATGTGATATGTTGTCTTTGTACTATTTTCAGTGAAATATAGGGTTTCCATGATTTGCAAATTATCGCATTCTGTCTTTATTTACAGTTTACACAGTGTCCCAACTTTTTTGGAATTGGGGTTGTATCATAAACGTATCAAGCAGCAACTATTGTGATAGTTTAGTTTGGTTTAGTTCATTGTTTTTTGTTAACAGAGCCCGTGCACAACCCAGCTGTTGCACCAGAGTTAGCTATGAGCTAATTTTCATCTGTGGTCCCTAGGCAGGCAATGTAAAAGCAGGTACAAAAGAGTACAAGTACAAATCGACAAGGCTTCAGGCTAACTGTAGCTATCAGGATCAACATCATGATGATGACCATACCATAAATCAATAGTCAAAGTCAGACTCCTTCCTGTGCCAGCACCTGGTATTCGCAGGCAGTCTCCCAACCAGTACTAACCAGATTAAGACACACCGGGCAGTACCCACCCATATCCGTTTCTATAGCCCTCGGCCTCTCGCCTATTACATAGTTAGAGTTACAGTGGGGGAGTTGGTCCTCTGGTATCCGTGAGAGTTTAATGCCTTACTCACATCTGCATTGCTGCACCTTGCCAGATGGCAGTACGTACCATTTTTATGATGGTCTTTAGTATGACCCGACTGCGAATAGAACTTGCGATCTCTCGGTCAAGTCAATAGTACTCGAGCACATATTCACATACTCACTAAAACTAACACCATACTATATAGACTACCACATATGAGGAAAATTAGTTGAAAACTGGGCAGCGCAGTGGTGTAGTGGTTAGCACTGTTGCCTCACAGCAAGAAGGTCCTGGGTTCAAGCCCAGTGGCCGATGAGGGCCTTTCTGTGTGGAGTTTGCATGCTTTCCCCATGTTTGTGTGAGTTTGCCCTGGTTTCCCTCACAGTCCAAAGACATGCAGGTGAGGCTAATTGGTGGCTCTAAATTGACTGAGTGTGAATGGTTGTTTGTCTCTATGTGTCAGCCCTGTGATGATCTGGCGACTTGTCTAGGGTGTACAGTTTGCAGCTGACCACTTAAACAAAGAAAAAGCCTTCTGGAAGAACACTTTATGGTCAGTGGAGAAAAAGAGTAAGTTGTTTGGCCACAATGACCAGAGGTACAAAGGAACACTGTACCAGCTGTTAAGCATGGTGGTGGTAGCATTGTGCTCTGGGGCTGTTTTGCTGCCAGTGGAACTGGTGAATTGCACAGAGTGGATGGAATATTGAAGGAGGTCTACTTTAGAATTCTTCAACATAACATCAAATCACCAGAAAGTTTGACACAATTAGGTGTTCCAACAGGGCAATGACCACAAATCCACATCAAAGCTGGTTGTGGAATGGACAAAGCAGACTAACATTAAACTTAAAACTAGTTCTGGCCTCAAACCTAATACAACTATGTGGACTGTGCTTAAAAGTCAGGTCTGTGCCAGGAAACACATAAATTTAACTGAGGTCTATCAATTCTGCAAAGAAGAGTGGTCAAATATCAAACCCATGTATGTAAACTTCTGACCGCAACTGTACCAGGGTGTAAAGTACTCAAGTACTGTTATGATGGTGAATTTTTATGAAAGTAAATGTACTTATGTAAAAATCCACTGTAATAAAAGTTAACAGTAGCTTATTTAGTTTGAGCAATAGTTACTTAGTATTTTTTATTTTATTTTTTTTTAATTGTGTGGTTAGTGAGGTACAGATAGATTTCTCCTCTAGGATCTTTCCCAGGCAATGAAGTCAGGGTAAGAGCATGTATATTTCACAATTATTCCACGAAATCGAGTTATACATGATCTGATAGCCGTCGAGCCATGTAGCATTGAGTTGGCTATAAGCCAGGTATGACAAGATTGAGTGGAATAATTGTTTTATTCTATCCACATTCACTGGGTCTTGAGAAACAGAGCATTTTTTTTTACAAATTCAATAAATGAAAACTTTATACAAAATGTCTGACAAAATCATTTCTGTTTCAAATGTAAACAGTAGCAATTTGTGAAAAATGCTGTAATAATAATTCTTGGAAAAAAAAAAGATATGTGCTTACCATGAAATATTTTCATTTTGGTTTTTTTTTTGTATTTTTTTTTCGAGGAGAGTTTTTATTTCGTCTTTGGTTGGTTCAGCAACACGCTCTGCCATTTTGTTTTTCCCTACTCACAGTATATGAGCTGATATCCTAGTAGTAGAGTAGCCAATCAGAGCATGTGATTGCTTTCATCCCATGAAAAAAAAATTATATAATTTTTTTAAAAATAATATTTTAAGCAATTTTGGGATACTCTTGAAACATTCTGCCAGTTTTAGTTTCTCCCTTGTGTATTGTGTGTAGTGAGGGGACACACACACACACACACGCAAAATCCTGGAATTGACTACACACACATCGGAAATTGGGAAACTGTCTCTGCTCACTACCATTTTTGTGATGTGCATACACTGAATGGTGTGTGTGTGTGTGTGTGTGTGTGTGTGTGTGTGTGTGTGTTGCTGCAGCATCAGCTGTAGAATCTGAGTGTTTCTGTCAGAGAAAACAGAAGGTGGTGATTTCTCATCCCATCAGCACTGTTTCTGTGAGCTGTCCTCTTCTCCTAAAGCCAATAAAGCAATTAAATGCCAAAGCTGTATTCGCAGTGTAATAAAATCCATTGTCGTAACCTGCGTTCCATCCGTACACTTCTGTCTCTAATTGAAAGTGCTGTGTTTGCCAGTGGGAATTAAATCAGCTTCCATACATGATCGGAAAATAATTACTCGGACGTGAAAGAGCGAGAAGCGTGAAGTCTCGGGTGTATTAATTAATCCTGTGACTCTGGTCTTATAAAGTTGTATCAGTAAACAAGAACTCATGTTTTTTTTTTTTTTATGCAGCAATGATTGTCATTTTCATTTCTTTCTAATCTCTAATGTTCTCCGTGTAGGTACTCCTCGTTTCTCCGGGCAGCCCGAAGCGGCGTCTGTGCATCTCGGGGCGAGCCAGGTGCTCAGCTGTGAGGTCAATGCGGACTTGGTGAGCTTTATTCGCTGGGAGCGTGATAAGGAGCCAGTGTCATTGGACCAGAGAGTGTACACGTTACCCAACGGTGCTCTGGTCATCAGCAACGCCACGGAGATGGACGCAGGTCTGTACCGGTGTGTGCTGGAAAATGCAGGACCTACGAAGAACAGCGACGAGGCCGAGCTCCAGATTTTGCCGGGTAAGAGTTAGAAAGTGAGCGCAATGCACAATGTAATGTGTGATTTTATATTTGTAAAATATATAACAATTCTCTAGTGGCCATGGGTTTGAATCAGAAGCAGCTCCAAAGTATATTCTTGTTTTAAATATGTACATATTAAAGGAGAAATGAAGGCAAACTTTTTATTATCAAAATTCTATTTACCTCATTTTATAAAATGTTGGAATGCTTTTCTGACAGCTATTGTGTCGCTGCTATAGCAAGTTATGAGTGTTTGAAATATGCTCTGTAATATATCAGTCCATATGTCAAAGCGACGGCTGTAAACGAGATTCGTTGAGACCTGTGCGAGACGTCGTAGGACGGAAGTAAAACTTACAGCGGAAATCCAAGTGACCGACATCTGCCAACGTTCCGTGTCTGAAATCGCTCACGACTCCCTGTATAGGGAATTACTAGATAGAGGACTACCGGTATATAGTGAGCTCATTGGTAAAATGAAAGAACACTGACACTAGTCCGTCGCGCTGGTATTTACATCATTACTGTCGCACAGTTAAAACGTGCCAGATCAGCCGGCTGGAGGGTTTCAAAATATTAAAACACACGTGTTTTTGTGATAAATCCATATTATACTGAGCGCGTTTCTCACATTAATCAATATAAAAGTACCTGCAGCTTTCAGTTCAAGGCTGAATACTTTCTTCTTTGCCGCTGCCTTTTATTAAATCATATTTCAGACTTTTAATTTGATTTCTTTCAGCGTGACCGCGATGCATGATGGGATATATTGCTTTGGTTAGTGACCATCGTTGTACACTGCTTTTCGTGATGCATCGTGGGATACTTTGAATGCACTATATAGGGTGGAAATAATCCTCACTAAGGTTTCGGACAGCACTACAAAATGGCGTCCTCACTATAATAGTGCGCTATATAGTGAGTAGCGAGCGATTTCGGACACAGGGGTTGTCAAAAGACGCGCGCGCTCTCTTTCGAACGCTGATGTAATCAAGCCAGAAGTTATGTTTGTTTTGATAGCAATCAGGAAAGTTTGAAGAAAGTCGGCAGTAATCATTATTTAAACTCGTTTTTGTGCAATACTTCGTTTGGAAAAAAAAACAGTTTTCAAAATGGCAGCACTGACACCTGGCTGACACTTCACGTTTCGAAGTCTCGCGAAGATCGCACGGATAAGCGACGCCTGCCGTGGACCAAACGAACTAAACTCAACACGGCTAAAAACCGAACAGGCCGATAAGGTTACTAAAACTGAAAGAGGTAATTGAATAACACGCTAATTAAGAAATAAAACAAGTTTAAAAATGACTTCAGTTCTCCTGTTAGCACTAAATACAAAAACTAAAGAGACACGCTGAACACCCAAAAGGCTACTAAAAGCTTCATTATACGTTCTTCACACATATTTACAAGAAAAAAACATACCAACGGACATCGAGAACCTGGAAAAGAGACATGTCTGAGACATAAAACTTCAGCGCTAGCAAGCGACTGGGACAATTTGTAAGCAAACATGGCTGCCAGGTATGCTTCGTTACAAAATACGGAAGGTTTTGAGAGAATTTTGAAAGAGACAGACGCGTCGAACACCTGAAAGGAATGCGCGTGCATAATAACGGCTTTTTTGTGGTCTATCAGATATATTCCATTCAGCTACTTGTCTTTGACTCATTCAGTATCATGCTAGCTGAATGGAATATCTCTGATAGACCACTACTATTTAAATATTTCGCAAACTGCGGTCAAATAATCCACTTGTGGGATGTAACAGTAACTCCGCTTGGCATCAGACTGCAACAAACCACCATGTCTTTGATTGTTTTCCAGTAACAGCACACAAAGTGTTTCTTATTAAGCCAAGCTAAATTTAGCGATCGTAACCGAGTAGCTTTAGAGCAGACAGACAGACATGTCACAAGCTTTCACCTTCATGATGAATACATTTCTGTAAATGTCACATGACTGCTTTCTAAGGAGAAGGGGAGGAGAAAAAAAAAACAAAACACCACCACGCACATGTGACATTTATTTTTCACATCAATCAATCTTTTGTTCTGTCGCACCATGGTATGTGTGGAATAAGGGTTTAAACACTGCCTTCAGAATGTACCGAGAATGTCGTCACTTCCTTTCAAAACCAGAAAAGCAGTTTTGATTCTTTCTGCGTTTGCCTGTGGCTCATTTCTGCACTGTCCACTTCCTCGTAACGCAGCCCGGCTGAGCCACTCTTGCTGAAGACACTTAACTTCCTGTGAACACGCTCTCCAACGCACGCATACTCAAAACGCAATTAGCACCAACGTGACTCGAGGAGGAGAAACGAACTGCGCCAGGATTTACTGATCCTCCGCAGCGTCTCTTTTCCCTCCCACTGAGACAAGTCAAAGGTCACTTCCACCTCCAAGTCTGCTGATGCATCAGAAATCCTCTGCTGTCGTGAATCCAGACTTCCTGTCTTGCTGGAACAACAGAACAATGCTTACCAGCTTATGGGAGCTGCACGCTCTTGCTCATAGCACTGATCATTTTCTGGACTGGAATCAGGTGGAAAGTGAGACTTTTGCATTGTTTGAGATGAGGTTTAATCCTACGCATCATGAAATGAACAAAGGTTTTAGGAAATGTTAGCTGAGGAGCGTGTAGAGCTGAAAACATACTCCTAACACTTTCATTTATTGGTCAGAACTCTGGTTAAAGAGGTTCAACAAGTCTTTTTTTGCAAGTTTAAGTAGAAATCACAAATCGCCCAAGAACACGCAGTTATTTTTCCCCTCATTTTCAATCTAGAGCAGATTATATTTTGCAGCTCACACTGAAAAAGTTCAATCAAACCAAACCATGTTCTCAGACTGACCTGTTTTACAAACGGGGTGATGAGAGAAATTGAAAGACATCCGTTTTAAATTTTATTGAAAATTAATATTCGCAGAGCCCCAGACTTAAAGCTCGACTGACGTTCAGATTTTTCAAGCGTAGGTCATAAAAAGAATTTTCCCCGACACCTAATTATTTTTCTTTAGTGACTGAAAGCTACTGAATTCGAATCACAGACTTCCAATTTTATCATTTTTTAAAAACAGAACAATTAATGAATTTATCTCCACGTGGCTCTAAATTCTCTGCCATTTTTTCCTGCTTCACCATGACGCAATACAAGATACTACATCATGCATCACATCCCGTGGTGGGCTTTCCCCGTTCACGCAAAGCATTGTGGGATACAAATTTGAAACAGGAGAGAAAAATGGAGGACGTGAGTGTGCGAATGAAACGTGAAAGACCGA
>JANZLB010000019.1:24565436-24575552 GCA_026167865.1 Notarius quadriscutis
AGCTGGGATAGGCTCCAGCTTGCCTGCGACCCTGTAGAAGGATAAAGCGGCTAGAGATAATGAGATGAGATGAGATGTTCGGTGCATGCAAAACTTTAACTGAAGGGGAGGACTTTCACATGATCCATGATTGCCAACAAATTATTTCTGTGACCCGTGATTTGAGCCTGTTTCTCTTCCTGTGATGTGTGATTGAGAATGTTTATGTTTGTGACCCCTAGGGGCGGATCTGGGGGAGGGGTTTAACCCCCGTTCAGTGACCAGGGGAGGAGGGGGGGTATAAAAGAGTAAACACAACAGAAAGCTTGAAGTAAGCAAAATTATTCAAAAAATGCTCAAATTCACTGAATGAACATGTACAGTTTCATTTCCCAGGGTGCCTTTGGGCCGCTCGTTGATGCTTTTTGTAGAAATTATCAATACAATCTAATCTCCACCCCTCTCCCTGACCCCCTCCACTCTGTTAACTTGGCGGGAAAAGGGCATACGCTGACTGACCGCTATCCCATCATGCTTTGTGGCTCCAGATCACGTCGGTCTTTCAAAACCCATTGGAGCGACTTACGGCCTCCCAGTTTGTTTTTATTGGTGCGAAGGGAAGGTGTTTGGTTATAATTGGAGAGCTCTGATCGACAGAATCTTTCAAGGTAAGAATGTTACCCTTGCTATTGTTGTCACTATGTGAATGTAAGGTGATTAAGTATGACAATATTTGCAAATGTTATTGTTAAATGTTTATTTTAATGAAAGTGTGTGAGTCTCCACTGCAGAAAAGCGCGTGCGGCGCCATGTTGTTTGTGGGGGATGATGCACGCGCGGTGGAAATCATTTTATGAAAAGATAGAAACACTACTAAATAAATTACTTACATTTGTGATGTGTCAGTCTTAATAGCTGTGTAGTGACATCCAGTACTACTAATATTACTTATTGATGTGTGGTATTTTATCATAAAATCCAACCATTTTTTAAATGTGTCTTTAATTCATAAATGCATAATGCTCACTTGTTTTTATGTGGCCCATGACACTAACCATTTCCTTTTTATGTGTTTTTATAGATTATCAGAGAAAGGTTCTGATGTGCCTAGATGAAATTGTGCAGAATTATCTGTAGGTACTTACCTCTTGCAAATATTTTATGTGTACATACATCACTTAATCTGACCATATAATGGTAAACAAGGATTTCCCAATTTATCATTGATTATAATTATATTTGCAGGCTCGCGCTGCTGTGGCTGCAACAACTAAGGAGACAACTACTGTACCAACCCACCATTCATCTGATTCAGAAACCAGAGACAGCTGTTAGCTCTTTCACTGCTAGAATTTCTATTATTGAATACTGGTTCACCATTAAATATTTTCTAGAGCCAGAACAAAAATAATGGTTGGCATGTGTGTAAATATTGCAGTCAGTCTCTGTAGGTTTTTATGCCATTTTAGTGTAATGTAATATCTGACCAGCGGCCATCATAAAAGTGCAGAATAATACCTTTAAGTTCCTTTGCATATTCATGATTACATTTGATTCAGGTAATGCATGTATTAATCTTCTATTTCATCCTGTGAAACTACAACACATGACCTGTTATGTTTGTCAATTGTACTAGTACACGCGGTTTTATATATATTGTTCACATTTCTAACCTAACCTGGCTGATGCAGCTATTTTTTGTTGTTGTTGAAATAAATGCACCGACTATGCAAAATATTGTTGCTTCTTCCATGTTTTCTGCATAATATTACTCGGGTTTTGTAAGGTAGTAGAAAGGATGTGAAAATGTAAGGTGGTGAGAACATGCCCCTATGAGTGTGAAAGTATCCATAGTATAGTGGGAAGGTCCCCATAGGGTAGTGGGAAGGTGCCTATAAGGTAGTGGGAAGGTGGTGGGTACGTAGTTTCTCTACGTAACTTTACGACATAGTAAAAACGTTGCTGGTAGTCCAGAATGTTACATAGTAACTACGTAAAAATACTACGTAACATCTACCAAACCACTACGTTGTAAGTACATAGTTACTACATAAAATCGTTACCTGGAACAGCTCATTACCTGAGATGGAAATTTTTTTTAGCACAATCAGCAATTCAAGGAAAATCCAGACATTATCATCACAGGTAACCATGGTGGAAATATCATGGACATGTTTTTATTTATAAAATTCACTGATATTTCATGATATCCTTGTTGAAACCCATTTTGTTTCTTCCTCTTTCATCTGACAGTCACCATTTTGTATCTAAATGCATGTTTGAGAAGTCGCGTGAGGTTTCGATAATAGTGATCACTTTCACCAGTGTCCACCATTATCAACTCCCTGTGGAATTAACTGACATTTACAACTGTTATGTATCGATCTTTGTGTAACATTGTTGAAGTAATTGAATTGCTTTAAAAAAATAATAGTGCTGTGATTTATAATAATTTTTTTCTGATTCATAACAGAATGGAATGCTTGGAGTATTTGGAATCCTACTGCAATAAATAGAATTAGACCAGAATTAAATTCCTAGCATATAAAGAAATTACATGCTTGAAATATTCAGATTTTTCTTTTTGATTCAGATTTTTTTTTCAGTTTGTTGTAAATACCTACCACATATTACAATATCAGTAGACATTTTATATTTTTTTGATGTAAAAATATAAAGTTTGAGGAATGACATGCGACCTTTGACCTGGATTTTCATGTGGCTACAATGTCAACAGTCTGTTGACATTTATTGTTAAACAACAAAACTAGAAATTAATACAAACAACAATGAATGATTAACAAAATGTTATCTACGAAAATACTTAGAAAGTGGGTAGAAAGTGGAACAAAAAGATTTTCTGACACAGGTTAAAGATTATCAATTCATTTGTTTACATACAAACATTACAATTACCTCCTCATTTACGTAAGCACCGGTGTCAATATATTTATATAAAAGATATTTTGCATTAAATATAAGTCTGTGTAAAACAAATTTTAAATAAAAACTATGTTTTGTTAACTTAATAACATACCAGTTTTTTGTTTTTTTTTTCATTTATAAATAATCATCTGGATGTCGACTATTGTGGAATGGTGTCACGTGATCTGATACACTAAGTAATCGGGAATCAACTTGTTTGGTTTTTTTCAAGTGGAAGTTTGAGTAATTATTAATGCACAATTTACGTACTGAAAGTTTTTTCTACTTTTGCAATGGCCAAAAGATCGTTAAGGTGTCAATAATTGTAGCCACCACTCAAGTTATCGATCTGAGTGATGGGTTGAGTTTAAAACCTCTGATATCAGGGGTAGGGTGGGCAGTAGCCTGGGACAAGCACAGTTCATTAGTTCTGGTTATTAGTTTTTATTATTTCTCTTTAAAGCACTTGGCATTGGTGTGATGCACCTTGATACTGTAACTATACTGTAGCGCACGTCTTTTATCTGCTGTTTTAATCTCTTCAGCTGAACTCTGATCTGTCTGTACACCTTCACTCAGTCCAGTTAACATGTATAACCCAATTGTAATTTTGGTCAGCTTATGCTGCTATATTATTATTGTTTTTGTGTGTATTACACTTTAAGTGCTACGATGATATCATATAACGGTAGTTTTACGACTGCCAGCTTGTTTATAATAGAACTCCTAGTGGGGATCATGGGCTCAGATGGTCATAGCTGCAGCAGAGTCAACATGTGTACCATGCTCTGCACTCGCTTGCCTCGTGTTGCCTGATTATGTGATGTTTCCTTGCTAGGTGAGCATTTATGTTCAATGTATAACATTGTCCGCATTGTGATAATGTGCTGCATGTAACATGGCTAAGTTTACATAACCAAATTAAAGTTATTGGTATGCTAACTGCTAGTTAAGTTAATCGTTAATAAGCCACCAAGCTAGGCATATTTTACAAATTAGTCTTTTGTTTAAAGTGTTTTGAACTCAAACTTCTAATACTGACTTAAGTTTTTCAGCTGTCTTAGTTTACATGGCATAGTATTACATGTTATATTTTGAGCAAATCACTGTTTAATATTGAGAAGGAAGCGGACTCAGATGTCATACCTGGAGCAGAGTTAACGTGTGCCATGCTCTGCACTCGCTTGCCTTGTGTTGCCTGATTATGTGATGCTTCCTTGCTAGTGGATGGACTGCTGTCATTTCCCAGTGGCCCTTGAGGAGGATAGTTGCTTCCATACCACCCTTTGGACCATTCTGGTTTTGAAGGCAAACACCCCTTCACATTTTACTTATAGAGCACTGAATAATTTTTCATTTGCTGGTCAGCACTTCATTTTTGGTTCAAGACAATTAAAGGAGCAGACTGTTCAGTACTCCTTTTGTTTTGTTTTGTTGACTGAGAAAAGGACTATCTGAAAGACAAACAATTGTCAAGTACCAATTATAAGTAAATTTGTGTAACTGGCCATAACTCCACTGACAAATTTATTTGTCTTCATAAGAGATTTTGTTGTTGTTGTTGTTCTTGTTTTATATCAAGACCAAGGCTGAAATGTAATTTACACTTGTGTGTAATTATACTAATAACATACTATGATATATAATTTAATAAGTTTCCTTTGGTTCAGAATGTTAGTGGTTATTTGAAGTGTGATGAGGTTGGCTGCACTTCAGTCCAGCAATTTGTGAATAAAACTGGATCGGTAGTAAATGGCTATCACAACCCTGAGGAGATCCTGCTTATTGGTTACACATGTATGGAATCTGTAGCATCCATCTTCCATTCTACATACCTGTGAGTTCCTGATTAAGAAAATACTGTCTGTTATCTGTGCATGATAATAACTGTGCTGAGTGAAGCTAACCATGGACCAGTTAACACTTGTATGGTCAGACAGGAGCTGGACTATACCAACAGAAAAGGACAAAGTGCAGGTACAGGGAGAAAGTCTTTGCTCCTCAGAGTGTGTTTTTCTATCCTGCAAAGTAAACAACCCAACTGAGTTTTTAGGCAATTAGATTTTTTTTAAACATCACACAATATCAGGTTCTCCATTTTGTTTTACATTTGAGTCTCATCTGTTATTTAAAGGATTTTCAGAGGTGGTAACCTGAAAAAATGAGAAATCTTGAAACTATGCAATTCCTTTGTTTTTGAAGTATCTGACCATAAAAGTTAGTAAAAAAAAAAATTATAATTAATTTCATAACTTTAGCAACCTCAAACTATAACTGAATCTAATGCAAGCAAATTTATTTTTAAATTTCCCTGCAGTTTGAAATGCCACCATGGATCAGCCCCCTTAAAGATGCTATTCATCACGTTGTTTCAAAGTGTGACAAAACATGGAAATTAGAGGTGGAGTACATCAGTGCAGTGAAAGGTTTGGTGGTGTCTGATGTGATTTGTCAGTTCATAATTATTAACAGCACTGTTACTGTTATTGTCAGTAACAGCGTTGAGAGCACCAGCTTGAAACAGCTTCCAAACATGGCCTCTCTAAACTACAATTCCCAAGATTCTCAGCACCCCCATCTCCTGCATATTAATTACACCTGTCTCTCATTTCCTCATCAGTTAGCTCCGCTACTTAAACCCCTCTCTCACTCACTCCAGTTGTGAAGTATTGTTCAGTGATTATCTCCTGGCATATCAAGCTGTTTAGTTTCTGCCTGCCTTCATGATTTCTCAACTTTGTTTGCATTCTCTTCGACTTCGGTTTCTCTCCTTGTCTATGCTGCTATGTCTGCAGATTGCTCGACCCCTGCCCGTGACTCTGACTATGATTCTTGTCCTCCGATTTGGCTTTGTTTCCAGTTTGCTTCCTCTGCACCTACATCCATAAGTACCTGCACTCTGACACTTATCTCAAATTAGCTACCATTAGTTGGGATCTGTTTTTGTGTAATTGTCAACCTTTTTATCTATAAGATGTGTTTCTAGTCTATATTACCAGAGACTGATTGATTTAATGGTAGAATGAATAGGTTTTCCTGTTTTCTTGAAAAAAAATTTTTACAGGACGTGGTATATTTGCAAAGAAGACTTTGTTGAATATTGGTGAGATATGATAAATGATGCAGAATGTGTAATCTGTCATCTGTTATGAGCTGCATTTAGGTTTGCATTCAAGTGGAGAGGGAAAATGTGGTGGCAAGACTTCACATTGCACCGAAATTATACTCTACTGTACTAAAGGAAGTGAGGCTCTGATTTTGTGGTGATAGGATATTTGTATTCCCCTTTTCTCATGTTTCCATATTTTAAGTTTTGATGCCTCTAAAGAAACTGGATCATTTGGGTGGCTAGTTAATGATGACCACGGACATCCAAACTGTAAGGTGAATAAAATTGACTGGAAAGCCACACTTTTTTTTTTTTTTTTCTCTGAACATTAAAGAAGAAATTACTTAGTTATGGAGGTGAAGATAGCCTATGGAGAACTCAAGTATGTTGCATCGTACACAGTTTGCAGAATGTGTATATATATATAAAAAAAAAAAAAAGCTTTGTGGTTGAATGGATTAAAATTTGAATCCATTAGAAATATATTAATCTAATTTAGCTGTATTACTATTTAAGTAAAAAATTACATGTTTAAAGAAACAAAATACCAAACAAGTTGTATCAGAATTATCTTGGCATCACTTAAAACTGCAATCCATGGCCAACTCCTAATTTAAATGACAACTGTCTAACGCAGGAAAAGGCATGAGACAAATAGTAAATCAAAGTTACTACTGTAGTCAGAAGATACTGAAGGTTAGTTTAGATCAGTCATGTTTAAAAATACCAGTAAAAATGGCCTATGTTTAATTAATGAGAATTTTTCTAACATTTTATATGCTAAAGGATAGGGGTGATAAGTTCATATGACAAATGTTCTTCAAATTGTATGTGGCATACAAATAAAGTAAATGTAATCACCAAAAAAATCCAAAGTCTCATTTATGAAAATTTGTTTAAAGGTGGCTGAAGAAACAGCTAATGATGTAAAGGACTCCAGCAAGCCCCTCCATTTAAAGGCTTGGATGGATGAACACAAGGCAAAAATATTGTGCCCAACCAGGCCTCCAATGAAAATTTCTAAGCATATGTTTAATTTTCATACAGTTTATATAAAACATATAGAATATAATATTTTATTTTGAAGTTTGTCAACATGTTTCCAGACAACCAGCATTACAGCTAATGCCTTGGTGGTGAATGATTCCCATCCTTTCCTCCTCTCAAAGACTCAGATGGATAATGCTGCTGATCCAAACAGTCTTCAACAGGTATGTTCATCACTTTAACTCTACAGTCTCTTTCTTTTTCAATTTTTTTTTGTGTTTTGTAAGCAGCTAAAAGGAGGAAGGAAATTTATTCTGATAGTAATCAAATGTGAATCAGTCCACCAACAGTTTAACATGATGCATCTAGAAGGATAGTGGGAGTATATTTAGGGCAGATTTTAACCTTCTCAGGGTTTTTGTTTTTTTTTTCTCCCTTTTTGCTTGGTTAATTATCACTATTCTGGATACTCACAATGTCCCCATAACACACCTTCAGTCAGTGTGTGACTAGAAACTGTGTGTGAAATTGGCCAAAACAGGTACCCACAAGGAGCTGTAACGTTGTGTGCGAAATGTCCCCACAAAGCCTGTTTTATTCAAGATGCGTGAACACAGACTGAGCTTGTTGGCTGGGCAGGAGTAGTGTGAATCATTACATTGCATGGCATTTAGCATAAGCTCTTATCCAGGGTGACTTACAAGAAGTGCTGAACTCCTAGACAAAGTTCTAGTGCCAACTGAACATTTTTTTTTTTTTAATGCATAAGCTGTCTGGTCATCCAATCCCTCCTGTATTGTTTCCCTTCACTATTATGAGTCAATAGGACAAGTCGCATTTAGATGAAGACTGTTCATAGATGCTTCTGGCACTTTCTATGCCCATCTCCAAGGCACCTCTTCCTCTGGGGGAAGTCATGGAGGATGGGAAGGAATTAATTTTACAATTAACAGTTGGTATCTGGGCAAAGGCCTCCAGAGGGAGGCCTGTCCTTTCACTGAGATGTGATGTCCTTCCTGGCATTGTCTGTGTATGTTTTTGATGGGTGAGAGGGTAACCAAATTCATCTTTCTAAAAGGCAACAATATAGTGTGCTCAGACCTGGAATAGTTTATCAAGTATTATATGCACTATGATTTTAGTTTTTCATATGGTCATCTGATGCTGTTTTTCAGCTTTGCAATCTGTATTTAAAACATTTTGTAATTGATCTATAAATCTTGTTTGGCCTAAAATGGTTTATTATTATTGATGATGATGATGATGATTATGATTATTATTATTTTTAGCAATAATAAACACAGAGTGGGGTAGCTGAGTAGTGTATTGGTCTATATGTGGAAAGGAGACAGCATATAGGAGGGAGGTGGCAGGACTGGTAGCCTGGTGCCAGGAAAATAATCTCTCCTTAAATACAGATAAAACCAAGGAGATGATGATTGATCCGAGGAGGAGGGAGCAGCACGCCCCAATATACATTGGGGAGACAGAGGTGGAGAGGGTAAGAACTTTTAAGTTCCTCAGCACTCACATCAGTGAAGCCCTCACCTGGTCTCACAACACTCAGCAGCTTCTGAAGTCATAGCAGAGACTGTATTTCTTGAAGGCTGAGGAAGTTTGGTATGCCAACCAAAATCCTCAGCAACTTCTACAGATGCACAGTTGAGAGTGCCATCACCAACTCCATCATAGTGTGGTATGGAAACTGCACTGCTCAGGACAGGAAGGCTCTCCAGTGGGTGATAAAGACTGCCCAGTCCATCTCTGGAACAGTCTTCCCATCACTGCAGGGCATTTACAACACCAGGGTCATCAGGAAGGCCCATAACGTTATTAAGGACAACACACACTCACAACACAGTCTCTTTACACTCCTGCCATCAGGGAGATGCTAACAGAGTGTCAAATCAAGGACCACAAGACTCACAAACAGTTTCTATCCACAGGCTATCAGGCTCCTGAACAATACAACACACAAAATACTGCACTCCCCGTTCTCCAGCATCCTCACCACAGCTACCTGTTTGCACAAAGCACAGAGTCACTTTACAAATTAACTCGGGTTTTTTTCTGGCACTTCTTTTACCTATTTAGTTTTACTACATTTACTACTTTTATTACTTTTATTCCCTTTATAGGCACCTTTTTGTCATGTATTTGTTGAGTGTATGTGTTATTGTTGTGTGAAAGGAGAGCAGCAAAGTACGAATTTCATTGCATTGTCTGAACCTCTATGTTTTTACTTTAATAACAGTTTGCTTTCCAACGTTATTACAATTACAATTGTTGGGACAATGTCTATTGTTAAAAGCACTATACAAACACACTTGACTTGACTTGACAATGTTCGCAGAATTGTTGCACTTAGATAACAGCTCGCACCATGAAAATTGTCCACTATGTAGGATTTAAGGGGTTCTATTAGCAGAAATGGAATATAGTATTCATAACTATGTTTCCATTCGTGTATAATTATCTGTAACTATGACTCATTGTGTTTCCATAAGCTTAGAATGAGCCCTTTTTATCTACATAGGGTGCAGGTTCACTTCTATGGAGCTGCCATGGTGCAAAATGGACAAACCTCAAAGACTGTCTTCCATGTTTAGCCTTTTTATAAGTATCGAAGTGATCTGGAATGAAGTGGCAGAAGGAAGATGAAGAAGAAGAAGAAACAAAGATAATGAAAAAGGAAGAAGAGGAATCAGTGCTTGCTGGTGCTGGAGAACAAGTTTGAGAACCCAAATTTTGAAAAATGGTGAATCATATTTGTTATTGAGTGCAAAAAAAAAAAGCAAAGGGGTGTGAATGTAAGTACTAGAAGTATGCTGTGAGAATCTGATGGCCATTGGACGTACAAATACACGCTTGGAAAGGGAGGGGTAAAGGAGGGGCACTCAGTTGATTGAATTCTGCATAGTGGCTCTTTAATGCAATCATTTCTTCAACTACAAAGTAATTGAAAAATATTATAGCAACATAGAGTACTGTGCGGGGGTGGCACGGTGGTGTAGTGGTTAGCGCTGTCGCCTCACAGCGAGAAGGTCCAGGTTCGAGCCCCGTGGCCGGCGAGGGCCTTTCTGTGTGGAGTTTGCATGTTCTCCCCGTGTCCGCGT
>JANZLB010000019.1:24599850-24613502 GCA_026167865.1 Notarius quadriscutis
GTGTTAATGGACCAGACTCCACTTTTGGATCATTAATCCCTTTTGACTGAGAATGCCCTGCATGCATGGTTTTATGTCGGCTTCTGGCACATCCATACAGTTTTAAATGCAATACCTGCAATTAAAAACAGTGTGTTTTATTGCATTTATTCAATTCCTGGGCTCCCATCTGTAACAAGGAGTAATGTTGCATCCCATTAATACACTTTACAGTAGATTATTAGATTCTAATAGAATAGATGAGACAAAATAATTGGGGATCTTTTTTAATGGACCCAGACTCATTGCAAGTATGAATAGGTGGGCCTCAACGCAGAAAAGGTTGAGAGCCCCAGTGCAAGACCTACTTTAAGATTACTTCAAACTTCCATTTTGGAAAGTCTGAGACAATTACAAAATACACTAGCCACAGATAGAAACATTATTCTGTAAGATCAAATACTGTTTGGTTTTATAAGGTTGTTTCCATTCCTAATTTTGAATTAAATAAATTTTAATTTAATTTTAATAATATTAAATTACACTACAAATAAAAAAAACATACAAATTAAAATGCATTAGAACATATAGTGCATATTTCTGTGCAACCACACAAACATGACTTACTAGTTACATGTCATGCTAGTAAACCAGTTCCTGGTTACAATGGAAACTTCAGTTTAAGAAGCACATTGCATGTAGTGTTCTAATATCTGTAATATTTAATTATAGTAATGTATCTGATGTTAGCTTTCTGCTGCACAGAAGTCTTTATGTGGCAAAATATTTATATATTATAAAACCTATGACACCAGGTTTAGCTGTGATTTAACTTTTCAAATATTATACCAGATATTTTGCAAAATGTAAAACACACACACAAAAGAAACCAGGAGAAAAAAAAAAAACAGTGATGAAGTTTGTGCTTAACACATTTTCTTTTTACCAAAATGCCAGAGTACATTTTTGAAGGAATGATATGCCATTATTCATTTTTAGTATCATACTTTAAAATTAAAAATTAGCACAGACACAAAAGGTAGAGAAAATGACAGCTTTACTATAAAGAAAGGATTTTTTTCTAGCAGATTCATTTGCAGCATCTCATCGTACATGGTGAATCACGCATGGTCATATGTCATTTTTCTTTTTAGTACAATTAGGAGTAACCATTTGGAGTGGTGTTCCTAGACAAATGACTCAGAAGACAGTATTAATAATAATAATAATAATAATAATAATAATAATAATAATAATGTGAAGCACAGAAGTCTGATTCAGGATGTCTTCCCAAGTCCCGCACAATGTTTCTGGTATAGGCTCAGAATCCACCCCAAAACTGATCAGGATGAAAAGGTTACCAAAGATGAAAGAATAGCTGAATTAATTATTATTACTGATAATAATAATAATAATAATAATAATAATAATAATAATAATAATAATAATAATAACTACTTAATTAACAATTGTGAAATGTGATTATGTTTTGGATTAATCAGATTTTTCAGACAAAATAAATTTAAGATTAAAGGTATTTGTTTAAATGTTGTGTTATTGGATTGAAAAAAATCTATATTTTCAGTTCTTTGACACTCATTATTTAAACACACCTTTTCTTTAATTTAGTAGCATATGCTGACTATAGTATGCATTTTTCCAGAAAATCAGTGCCCAGACAAACTGTACAAAAAAAGGGGAAAAATATTGAAATATAATATACTGTTATAAACCTGGCCAGTCCACTAGGTCCTTCTCTCTACTTCATGGACAAGGAAATAGTTTATGAGAGCATAATTCATGTGCTTTCGTTTAGTCAATGCATGCAAATCATCAGGCTGCACCTTCATTTTAGTGACACTGATGATAAGGAAAAACAAGACAGGCAGAATAGTTGGTAGTTAAGGTATTGGAGAAAGCTGAATGATGTCCAGCAATACTGTATTCAACATACCCTAACCGACTCTTTTTCACCATTTTTCATTTTGTACAAATCCCTACTGCCATGCTGAAGTCTATTTCAATGTTTTATTTCCTCAAGGGATGTCTGTTAGTTGGCCCTTGGAAGGCTGAGGAACTGAGTCTTAGGTTAACTATAGACTGACACAAATTGCCAAGAAGGTATTAAGTTCTGATGATGTAATTCCCTGATTGGGGGGGGTTAAGCCATATGAAGTGCATAAACATTTGTTCATAAAAATAAACAAGAGCAATTAAATATTCCAACAATCACACAGAGTTTATAAGTGTAAACAATAGCTATAAAATAAAAAAAAAACATACAACAAAACAGAGCTTTATTATGGAGTCAGTACTCGACACTATCATTAATTTATTCTGCTAGTTAGTTAGCATACCAACTGGTTAGCGTTCTTGTTATTTAGCAAACTGATATGGTTGTACATGGTTTACAGGAAATAGAGTGCATAAACTGCCAAAGAAATCTTTTTAATTACATTGTGCTTGCTACCCACCGAAAGAGCCACTGCCCAACACAAGTGCTGCATGTGGCCACTCGTGACGCATGAATCATGAGAGAAAGTCAATGAGGGTGTGTTAAAGGCAGTATTAGAACACAGGGTAGGTGAGTGGATGTCACAGGAGGAGTATATTATGAAGAAGCAAGCCCAAGTGTGATATTGAGGTATAGTGATGGTGGGAAAATTGAAGGGACAAAAATCTTGCTTCCCACAGTAACATATGTATACCAAGAGAAAGGTAAGCCCCAGAGATAGGGCGAAATGCTACAATAGCAAAGCCTTTCAGCTTTCAAATTTCCTGTCCATAGATTTGTGAAACTAACAGGCTATGGAAAGGACAAATATGCACAAAAGAAAAAGAAAAATTGGGTAAACAAGGTGACATCATTCAGGAGACCAAGACTGAGGTAAGAATAAAAGCTGAATCCAAAAAAATTTCCAATCCAAGTGTACGATTTTGAACTGCATTCAGTCCAAAATAGGCTATATTTGAAACTCACATAGTATTTAACAACACAAATAAGATAGATAACATTACAGACCTAATAAATTGAGAAACAAAGACATAACTTAGTTTCAAAGCAAACTTGTTTGCGGAAGCTGACCAGCAATTTGATTAATAAAAATAAACAAATGTTGCAGTCAGTGTCAACTATCAATTTATTACAGCTGGTCTTTAGCTTAGCTAGATGTGGACACGCCTGTCTTCCGCTGACTTTAAATATAACTACTTTTGTCATAAAGTTAATATACAGACACACACGTTTATGATATATATGAATTTATGATATTTGGCCTAATACATTAACAATGTGGATCTGCTCTGACAGATTTGGATGAAAACTGGGGGCGGGGGGCGCTCTGGCTGGATCTTGGGGGAATCAGCACTGTCCAGATCCCATAATTAAAACACTGTTACTGTTCCATTTCTAAGTGCGAAGTCAAAAATCTACAGATGGGTGACCAAAGAAAACAAAACAAAAAACATACATGCATACTTTGGCAACCACAAATCACCAGAACAGCTTCAGTGGACACAGGTGTAGACTATACTGGAACTGTATTGGAGGAATGAATGCTATTCATCCAGTGGATAAGTGAATGCACTCAAATAATATTTTAAGAATGGTGGTAGAGTGCACTGTTTGACTTACTCCAAAAATTCCCATAGGTGTCCATTTGAGTTGAGATCTGTTGATTGTGAAGGCCACAGCATATGCTTTCATCATTTTCATCCTCATCAAATTAGTGAGTGAACTTAGTCACAGTCTTGTGAACTGTGGATGGGGCTGGTTTCATCCTTGAAACATATCACATCCATCAGGATAGAAATATTTAATAACTGAATAAAGACGGTCAATCAGAGCAACTTTGTATTGATTTGTGATAATGCTTCCCTCTAAGGGAATAAGTGTACCCAAATCATGCAAGCAAAATGACCTCCACAGCATGAAAGAACCACCAGGTTTCCCTTTAATTTGCCACCCATCTGTAAATCAGTATTTACATTAATGAAAGACAGCACAAAACTGTATCTGAGTAAAATAAACAAACAATATTTTTTCTGTGTCATGTAAAAGTGACAAGAAATAAACTGAGATATATCAACACATTGGAACAGTAATACAATAACAATAATACAAAAAAAAAACAGCACAATTAACAGTTAAAACGTACATTTAATCGCAACATCCACTGTCCTTGTCCCACCATCCATTATTACACAGTATGGGTCTAATATGTATATTTTTAAAGTACATATCAATGTACCTTACATTCAGTGAGAAACTATTCAGTGACCTCATGAGACAAGCAGTTAAAATTGGGTGTTCAATAAGTTAATCAGTAATATATTAACTATATAACTTGTAAAATTAAATACAAATAAATATTTAATTATACATACACTGAGCCCTCTGCCTGAAGTAACTTGATTGGTGCTGTGATACTGCATTTGCAGATGCCAGGTGGTCAAGCCCACCACTGTGAGTGGTACTTCAAGTTGCTTTTTAGGCAGTGCTGAAACCAAATTCTGAAAAAAAAAAGCATGCTAAATTGTATGGTCACCTGTTTAAGCAATTTAAATAATCTTTTCATATAACCTCTCACAATGCAATGTTTTAATAGTAAAATGAGACCTGTGTCTGGATCCAATTTTTTGTTTGTTTGTTTCTGTAAGATGTGGAAGATATAAAAGATTAAAATGGTTGCTAATATCAAGCATGGTTTTGATATTAAAAATGTTCAATAATGACTTGAGTTTTCTTATGCAAACCATATAGCATTACTGCTTCCACATCTATCCATCTATTTTGTGCCTAAACACCCTATAACAAACTTACTAAAACAAAAAGACCACAGCCCAAAATATTAGGAAAAAATAGTGGATGTCAGATTAATCATCATCATCATCATCATCATCAGTAGCAGCAGCAGCAGCCCCATAATCCAATATATAGCGCCAGCTATTAAAAAAAGAAAATTCATACAACTGTGTTTTATCGAGCTAACAGAGATAGACTTCTTTTTAACCTCTCTATTGTCTCTTGCACAAACATGACCATGCTCCAAAATAATGTGTTTTTCGTTTGTTTGTTGTGGGGTTTTTTTTGTTTTGTTTTTTGATAAATGATAATGCTTGCCTTCGGCTCCATAAACATCAGCGATGATAATTAGAAATGCTATAGATGCAGCCAATGGAAATATATTTGCAAAAATAGGCATCAAACTACAGCAGACATGCCCACTGCTAGGACATGGGTGCCAGGAAGTATAGCATTTCAATGACTTAACAGTGGCTTAACACTAACTTAATGCTTTTTGCATTATGGAAGAAAAAAAGAAATTTGACCACCCAATTTCAACCAAAAGTAAATTATGGAAATGCATAGTGCATAGATTTTTTTAATGATACAGCAAGCTGTGCCAGCACTAATTACAGCATTCATATATCTTTTATTGATACATCTATCATATTTTTGGCATTTGCCAATGTTCCTTTGTTGATTTGGCCCACTACTGATATGTCACAGGACTGCTGCTTGTGTCTGCTTTTCTCTGATATTAGAAAGTGTGAATGTGGGTTCAGGATTTTGAAAAATAAAAAATAAACCCCAGAAAATGCTTGAAAGTCTCAGGTTTCAATTGTCTTCCCTGTGCCCCATTGCCATAAAGGCACAATGAAGTCCAAGTTCTGAATTCCGTCCACAAGGGGTTTGTTTTCTCACCCCTGCTTTCTTCAAAGGGACTGTGCATCTCAACATTAAGTGTGTATATGTGGTTCCAGATTTCTCTCTATATATATTGAATTAACTGTGTGTGCATTTGGCCTTCTGTTCATTCTGGAAGAATCTACGCCAGAGAATAGATGGCATTGACAGGTGATGTAGCCTCTGAGCTCTCATTCCCCTCCGTCTCCTCCTTATCCTTCCTGACTGTGTATTGACCTATGAAGGAGCCATCTTCATTGAACTGGCCATCTCCTCCCTCTCCATAGTCTACTAGACTGTCGTCACTTTCCTTGACATTGCCATCTAGAGAGGTCTGACTTCCCTGCAAAGGCTTGTTGTCCTCATCGCTGCTGTTGGGGTAGAAAAAAAGACAAATGATTATGCTAATATCCCACTTTGCAGCTCTTCCAAATCTTATATTCATGAAACTGAATTTCAGTTTGAATGACAAGTACTGTAAACTGAAGCACGGACACCGCAAAGGCCGTCTATTCTTATGCTCACAAAGCAGAATTGCAGCTAGTAGTATGTAGTCTGTAAACTGAATTGTATCCACTGAATTGCACCGTTCCATTCCTATGCTTAGTGCAACTAGGACAACAAGTGAAGAGTACAGATAACGGGGTAATTCAAGTTGCCATTCTCCATTGTTACCTTTAAATTTTTTCAAGTACAAAGGAGAATCTGTACTAGATAGCAAAGAGGCAACCCCCTATGTTTTACCTATAGTTCAGGAGAAAAACAATAGTGCAAATGAATTTGAAACTAAAACATGAAAACAAAAGATTAATTAAAAAAGATAGACACTTTCAAAGTAAACAAAGGAGGTTATGGGTCAGAGAAGTAGGTGGGGTAGATCTTTTATTTATGAACTAACTGTGTGGTTTATACAGAATCATTCTTCATGGTTCAGGCATTATTTAGTAAATAATTAGGACATGTATGTCCTTTTAACTGCATGTGGGTGCTGTTTATGAGGAGAAAGCCTAATCATGCAAGAAGTTTAATACCTCAGCAAGGTGCCAAAAAGATGCACATTAAAAAATGCTGATGTTAACCCAAGCTTTTACCATATATTTTTAAATGAATAAGTGATTGCTCTCATTTTGTAGAATATCAATGGGCCATGCACTTATTTACAGGAAACAAGTCAGATTGTTTTTTTTTCCCTGTGAGAACCAATAATACTGTTAATTCCTCGATACTAAAACACATTAATTTAATTTAAACTTCACATAAGCAATAAGTATTCCCTCAATATACCATATATTGTAACTTTTGCTTATGAAAATTATGATAAGGCTAGAAGACATGGTTCCTTGCTCTAACAACTCATCAGTTTCAGACCCACACCAATATCAGTGATACTGTGATTATAGGATCAGTGGAAAAACATTGGGAACAATATTAAAGTGAATTTATTAATTCCTTAATTTAAACTAGATTTAAACCATATTGGTTTGGTAGATATACCACAATCGTCTAGCCTCTATCAAAATGAGATACAGACCAACCTGAAACTGGTTATCTAGAGTTTTTGTTTTAATCGATTAACCACCAGTTATGAGCGATACCGTAATGAGGTTCCAAGAGAAATATCTTACTGTATATAAGACTTAAAGGGAAAAAAAAAAATCATAAACCTTAAATGATATCCTCTATGTTAATAATGCATTAATGGATTATGTGCTTGAAGATTGAAAATGAACACTGAGATTATTCAGGCATGTCAGGGTTAACTAATAGCCAGAGATTGAAAACCTCTGAGGTGAAAAAGGTGAAAAACAAACAATCTTACTATATTTTACAATGTTTAAAAAAAATTTAGTTGATGCATTAGGGTCAAACCAAAGGTCTAACAAAGAGTTATAGTAAAGAATCTCAGTGAAATTCACATTTCTTAAATAACTCACTCCAATACTGTCTATGATGGGTTGTAACATGGTAATTGATTAAAACCAAAAACTCAAGGCAGTCAATGTATAAACTGGGAAGTAGTAAGTCTAAAGCAGCTGTTTCCTTTACTTTCATACCTTTTTCTTTCAAGAGACCTTCATGGACCAAGAGGGAAAAATGACAGTTAGAAAGAAAATAGTTAGAAGAAGCCACTGCAAAGGGACCGAAAATGTACTAATAGCTGAACATATACGTCTATCCAGCATTTTATTTTCTGTTACCTTTGTTTCCCTAACAATCTGTTCAAGCTAAAAGCTACACAGATGTTGTTTCTTCTGATATATACTCTCGTGAATATAAAAATACTATAACAAAATAACAGTAAAATATGCCTTCTAAAACTCAAGATAGTGGTCACACTTTCACATAACCTGGAAAAGTGAATATTTTACCATGCATAATCCATAGCTTTGAGTTAATTTTGCTGCAGGCCAGATTAGAGCAGTGCCATCGTTCAACCACATGCAGGAAAACCGGTCTGTTTCAAGTTGTTAGCTGTCTTGCCAGATACAAGAACAGTACCTCAAGGGTCTCAAACCCTGACAAATGGAAAGGCACATTTGCCTTCACTGATACTGCAGTAAATCAAATTGAGCTCTGTGTCACAGGCTTTTTAAAAGTACTATCTTCAAACAAGAAAGTAATCACTCACTTACAGTAAACTGTCTTTTATGGGGAGTGCTTCTGCACCTGATTACCTGTTTTTATTCACAATTATTCAATGTTGCTGTTACTGTAATTTGTACTAGACTGTAAGAACTCCATCACTGACTATAATTGCATTGAATTAAAGACATGTTTAACAAGTGTTTGACACCCTTGAAGAACTAGACCATGGATCTGATATCAGCTGTAGCACCTCCCATCTAGCTGTCCAGAAACAACCAATAGCTGACATGCTCAGGCTCAGAGGGATGCTGTGTGGAAAACAAATACCTGTTTTCGTTCCTTAACAATGTTTGTTGATTGGGGGGGACAAGGATTTAATTTGAGAGGGACAGAGGTGTTAGTACCAGAACTATTAATTTCTTGCAAAATACTGAGCCACTCATCATAAAATATGTAATATATAGTGATTACATTAAGATGAATTCTAAAAAGGTGATCAAACTCATAATTGGCTGCACTTTTTCCTTTTTAGTGCACCAGTTACCTCATGTTTATGACTTGCTTTGTGACGTTTCACAGAAGTAAACCACCTTTATCATAGTTTCTGCATAACATACAGTGCCTATTCATGCAGTTATAAAAATATTATGGTCTAGGTTATTCCATAAAGGCATTGGAAAACATTCCTGCCCATATTGCTAATGATTTTCTCTCATGACTACTGCTTAGAATAAAGCCATAGATATGATTAGCGCCACACTGCAAAGTCCTGTTAGCTTCTAAACAATGCATACGCCATCTGTGTGGTCACACACTATGCTATATGTTATATAATGACAAAAGGAACTTATTGTTTGGTTTTAAGGTCCACGTCAGACATTTTAGAGCTGACATCAGCAATGCAATATGGTTCCCTTCTATAATAACAGCACTGATACACTGGTGAACCACTCCAGGGTCATTACCCAAGTACCTCTCTCAGCAAAGCTTGAGCTTACCTAATGAGATTGTGGTTTTTGCAAAGCAATGCAAACCTTTTTTTTTTTGATGAATATGATCTAACAGTATTGTGGTTAGTGTAAAACACTGGGTTAAAGTTTGTTTAATTAATTAATGTTAAAATGTGTTACTAATCTTTCAATTAGACATGTTTGCAAAGTTAATTATTATTATTTATTAGTTTTGATTAGAATATAGAAAGTAATGTCCCCCTCGTGTCTCTACGTTTTCCAAGCTAACCTGAAACAGGCAGAAAAAGGCACTCACCATCAGGTAAAGTATGCATACATGCACAACATAATATCCACATAATCATAAAGCAGAATAGAGATCAAACTGGAAACTTAATTGTGATTATATGAAGCTACTGTTAAAGCAGGACATACACTTACTGGTAATCAAATGATCCATCCTGGTCTTTGTGGTCCACATGGTCCAAAGGCAGGTCCTTTTTATCTCTCACTGAGGTCAGTGAAGGTGAATGAGCTCAGAATTAGCAAATACATTTCAGTTCAATGAATCCAAATCTTTTATGTACCAGATCTACTGAATTACACTGTAGTGAAACACCATGAAATATATTGTATACTGCATGGCATTCTGTATGTTACCTGGATATTTCCCTCCTCGGCTCCTCTTGATAAAGCAAACAATGAGCAGGATGAGAATGAGAAGTGCAAGGGCACACATGAGGCCAATGAACCAACCTTGCGTGGCAATGTCGACTTGGTCTGTACTATAGGCTGTCAGATAACACACACACACACACACACACACACACACACACACACACACACACACAAATTGAGGAGGGATTTGGAGAGCACATAAAAGACAGATTGTGCAAGAGAAAGAAAGGAAACTGAGGTTTCTGACATTGAACCATAAGAATAATATGAGGCTAAATGTATTGATGCTGAATGAACCTAAATTAATTTCCTGAGATTTATGACCACAAAACCAAACCTGAGTCTTTAATTAATCTCTTAATCTTTCTGTAGGCAGAGGCTTCACTGAGAACTCTTTATCAAAAACACATTAGCAATAAGAAGACTGAATTTGGATCTGCATTATCAAACCCTGATCTGTGATAGCAAAATTAGCCCAGAAACCACATTCTCTCCAGAGTTCTGAAGAAAACACACACAGACACACCAACCGAAGAGAACACTTCCTTGATGCATTCTACTACTACCCCATTCAAATTACTGCATCCTGTCTGCCTGTAATATGGGCCCATGCTTCTTAGTGCTATAAACAGCATTAGCTTTTGTGTTTTGCAAGCAATGTTAGCTTTTGTGTTTGTGCTTTGTAATCTTAAATTTAATCTTGACTGTCCCTCAATGTGTTTATGGGCTTGTGGCATATTATGCTAAGAAAGGCATATAAAGCTACTCTGAACCAGATACACTCATGTCATAAACCAGTCCAAGCCTTAGGGAAAACAAGTCTCAGGGAGAAATTGAGGATCGATATCATATTCTGCATGTTATTACAAGAGATGACCTTGAGGATTTCATTTGGCTGACCACACCCAAGGCACACAAGCATTTCAGGATGACAGGATCATCTTAAAAACTACTATGCACATTTTGATTTTCAGTACCGCACTAAAAACCACCGTAATCAATAAAACCTGGTGGTATTTACAAAACCAAAGAGGCCTAACTGAATGATTCATTTATCTATGAAACTTTAAAAGTGACCTTTATAACTTACTTAAACTTACTTTATGACTTCACAGTAGAACATTTTCAGTTGTAGAATGAGTGTGATTATTACTTTTGAATGGCAGTAACTGTACAGTTAAGAACATTTAAATATCCCAGGATAATGTCGTTGTGCAAAATATCACAGTTGCTACAGGCTTTAGTCACCTATTACTATTCACACAACTCTCAGTGGATATGTTTTACTAATGGCTACAATAGGTAGAGCAATTTTTCTGCTACAAGAAAGGGATTCTGGGATAATTAGATTTCATTCCTTATATTATAGACTATGTCTGTGATAAGATGAATGATAATAAACCCCATTAGACTTGACTTTTTGAAAAACTACAGCCTGTTGCAACTACAATCACCAATCGTACAAAATGAAATCAATTTTAGAAATCAGCTATTCATAATATCCAAATATTTCTTCACCAGACATTGAATGAAACAACTAAACCCAGCATTGCAACCTTTCGATGGCCAGCCCTCACCTCCACTGGTTTCGAAGCTGACATACTCGCTGGTGATGCTGGGCTGTTCGTGGGAATACACACGGAGCCGGTATTTAGCTCCAGCTATCAATCCAGCCAGCTTAATGGGGGGTTCATGTTTTAACAGCACACTTTTCATAGACCCATTACCTTAGGAGGAGATGCAAGACAAATTGTCTGTGAATCCAGGACACAACAACCTGCCAAAAGCCATGACTGGAAGCAGCCTTTACTTCCATGAGATGGAAGGTGCTGTGGATGCATTGAGACTAGAAGTCAGTACTCATACTGTGTGTCAATCACGTAACTTTTAAGACTGATCATTTGAGGAATTTCAAAAGTGTCTAAAGAAGTCACAGCCTAATAGAAATGTCACCCTAGACAGTATGGCACAGTACAGCATGGTAACAAATTGAATTCAGAGCTATCTATATCCATATACACTGATCAACCATAACATTATGACCACTGACAGGTGAAGTGAATAACATTATCTCATTACAATGGCATGTCAAGGGGTGGGATATATTAGGCATCAAGAGAACAGTCAGTTCTTGAAGTTGATGTGATGAAAGCAGGGAAAATGGGCAAGCATAAGGATCTGAGCAACTCTGACAAGGGCCACATTGTGATGTCTCAATGACTGGGTCTGAGCATCTCCAAAATGGCACATCTTGTGGGGCATTCCCAGTATGCAGTGGTTACTGCCTACCACAAGTGGTCCAAGGAAGGAGAACTGGTGAACTAGCGACAGGGTCATGGGTGTTGAAGGCTTACTGATTTGCATTAGGCACGAAGGCTAGCCCAGATGGTCCAATCCCAAAGAACAACTACTGTAGCACAAACTGCTGAAAAAGTTAATGTTGGCTAAAAAAAAAAGAAAGTTTTCAGCATTAACGCTCCTGGGGTCTGAGGATATTTTCTGGCACTAATGATTTTGGCATGCTCTGATTTTGTTGTCAATTTCAACAATTCTAAGCAGTATTTTCAAGGTCATATGACTTTTTTTGTATTCAGCTCAAGTTCAGCTACAATAATATCTATGTAGTATGTATGTCATGATTGTACTTTAAAAAAATAACAGATAAATTAATATGTTGTTAAAAGCAGTTTAAGAACTTTGTTGGAATGTATGAAAAAGCTGACCTTACCCATTGTGACAAACTCTTTTGATCCCAAGATGATTCTCTTCAGTCTTAGGCATGTATCAAGCACAAAAACTTAAATCTGCTCTATTGATTTGGACAATTAACTGGCCATCAAAAAAATGTCCTATTGTTTTGGCATAAAGGGTTGGCAGTGGGAGGGGGATTCAATGAGAAGGGTGAAAATCTCCATTCCATTCAGTGAGATGAGTGAAAACCCTTCCCACTGCCAACTCTTAATCCCATCAGGCCAAGTCACAATGGGTAAGGTAATGTTTTTTCACACATTCCAACACAGTTCTAAAACTACTTTTTACAACAGCTTCATTTATATGGCATTTGACTTTATTTTGGTATTTGACTCTATTCAGTGTGTCTTGAAATGAACTCTTGTACTATTTTGCTCAGTTCAAAGCCATAACCTATTCTGTTACTCTGTTACACAATTACTCTGCAATTTTGTTCCCACTTCAACTCCAAATTTTACTCTCTAAACTCAAAATAGAGGAAAATTAACTATTTTTGATGAAAATACTTATATATATAATTTTAAAAAAAGGCACTACTCATCATCAGTGTCTCAGTTCTCAAGATTGAATTGAATCACTGTCCTGAATCATCCGAAGCACATAAAATCCACATGCCATCTCGCAGCAACTTTTACCTCCAAATAGCCTGAATTATGTCTGACAGATTTTATCCTGTTTACAGTAGGCGTTCTCACTGCGAAAGAGAAACCAATGGAAACCGAAAGAGTGAAAGTGATTATCATGCCATTTCCATGTGAATAGTCTTTTCTGAATGCATAAGTGGGCACTCAGCACTCCGACTCCGGTGTGACTGAGTAAGGTGACAAGTTTTATGTTTCATCTAATTTAGGTAATTTTAAAAATATAATATTATTTGGCAGTGGGCACATAGAAAAGTGTAAAGTATAAAGTTTCTGTCAATATGTTTATCATGCTTGTACGTGTCTGTGAAGATTCTCAGTCATCCAGGTCATAGTAATCTGTGGGTGGTAGAAGAGAGCAACTGGACTTGCTTGAAG
>JANZLB010000019.1:25162663-25174660 GCA_026167865.1 Notarius quadriscutis
GGCATGTTGTGTAAATCAAATGGTGCTAACCCTCCAAAAATCCATTTTAATTCCAGCTTGTAATGTGACAAAACAGGGCAAACACCAGGCTGGATAAATACTTTTGCAAGACATTGTAAGTGTGGACCTGGCAAATTGAAGATATTTTTCATGGTCTTAACACTATTCTTTCATTAAAGTTGCATGTTTAAATACTTTATCTAAATTGGTTCTTAAACCAATATAAACAGTCAAACTGATGCCTTGAATGATGTTATCTGAATTTATAATTTAAGAAAAAGTATCTCAGGTGGCTCTGTCACCTGAGTTAGAAAAAAGTTTATTCTAAAAAAGTAATAAAAAAAGAAATAACCTAAATTCCTGGTAGGCATGTATAAACATTTGGCTGCTACTGTATAATCTAACTAGACTAGATTTTCCCAGAAGGTGTACTGTATAACTAAATCCAGTATCAGGTTAAATAAATAAATAAAAAAAACAGCCTAATACTACAGTTCTGTTGAATTCTCGAATCTGACCGTGCGGATTCATTTTCTATAACAGCAACTCTGACAGTCATTTCATCTGAAATTCATATCACAGGTTTATATTAATGAGCTTACTCTAATGCAATACCATTTCCATAGTAACAGCTCATTCACAGGGACTTGTATGCCACATCTTCACAATAATGATAACCTAAGCTAATAAACAATAAACAGATTAAAAATGTGTTGTTATTTAACAAAGAAAAACATGTAACTTGATAACTTGGTGACGTTTTCTGTAAGCTGATGTTTATGGGCAGAGTCAGCGCTTTGTAACACTCAGTAAGAGTTCCACCGAGGGAAAGTCTTCAGGACAGATGAGCTTCCCGTGCTTGTTTTCTCAGTAAAATGGCAATCTGCTTTTTTTTTTTTTTTTAATTATTAACTTTAATAGAAAGAAAAAGAAATGCTTGTGAGGCACAGTTGGTGTTTATATAGTCACTGTAATAATGTAAGTGATATCAAGAACTAATTTGAATCACAAACGACCCACAACACTAAATGTTACTATAAGTGGTTAAAAAGTATATTATTATGACATATCAATGACATATTGATGACAATGACATATTATTCATTAATAATTTAAAAAAAATTGCAGTTGATAGCAAATCACTGTCATATAAAGGGATAAAACAATTTAGATGTGTATGTGAGACAACAAGGTACTTGTTTAAGTTGCTCTGGATAAGGGCGTCTACCAAATACTATAAATGTGAATGTTTTATTCCTTATACACTATTTACACTAAAGTGAGGTTCTCTGTCCTGGTCCCTGTTGTTCTACAGTAATATACAGTGCAATGCCAATTCACAAGGTATAACATGATAATAAACTACAAACTCCGAGCATCTGGCGTGACTTACTCAGTAATATCCTGGGTGAGCTGAGTCAAATGTGTGAGCAGGGAAAACACAGAATTATCCAATCAAGAAAAAAATCCGAGCTCTGAAACCCTGATCAAATGATCACTGGCTAATTTATCGTATCACAGCAACTCAGTAATATCATTATCCATCAACCATGTTGTCTATGTGTGGTGTTATGTTTATGCGTGGTGTTCAACAAAGCATAAACATTCTCCTGTGTCCGCATGTAGCTGGTTTCACGGACGCCTAAGAGAGCTGCTACATTTGGGAAGCGCTCCAATTCCATGCGGCGTAATCCAAAGGCTGAAGTGACCAAACAAGGCTGGCTCCATAAACAGGTAATGTGTATGAGAGCAGTATTGCACTGAGACAATGAATTGATGTTGTTATAATTAACAATTTCCTACTAAACTGAGCATTCAGCATTTAGCAATGTATAATTTGTATTTCTGATGACAATTAGGATGTGTCATAAAAAATGTTATATTTGTCCCAGTTTGGGCACCTGCCTTTATCATAGGACATGTGAAAGCAACCAAGGGCAGTATAACACACTCCGAGAAAAAAAAGCTATCTGCTCTCTTCTACATACCTGTACTCACAGCCACCCATGATTGGCTAGTGTTGCTGTGATTGACAGGGGAGAGAGAGAGAGAGTAATCCCATCCCTTTCACCCAGAGAGCACAGCCAATTTTCCTCCCGTGGCTGCTGGCAACAAACAGCTGTGCCATCATGAAGATTTTAACTCGTGATCTTTTCTGTTGCACCACTTGGAAGCATCAGTAATATAATATTGCAGTGCATTTTTTTTTCAATAATTAGAGAAACTGAACTAAGCATATACTGTATAAAGTTTCATGTCGGACTTGACCATGTCATACTGGCTCCCTAGACTAGTGAAGTAATTTAGAACACAGGATTTTTTTTTTTTTTTTTCATTTGGCATTGATGAAGGTTTCATTTGTGGTAAGTAAATAGGCACAGAGACATTTGATTATGGATATTTTAAAGCAAACAGATTTTTTTTGCTTTAAACATGACGTTTGCCCTGTTTTCATGCTTTCACCAATTTTTTGCAAAAGTAATTGATTTTAGATTTTATGTTAACATTACATGTACATGTGTGCAGGGTTTAATACAATGCTAAGCTTACTCATCTTAAAATGCAGAAAAAATACAGTGTATAGTCAGCAGTAGTGGCTCACTAGCCCTTTTTAAACAGAGATCCTGGAATATTGCCTTTAATAAGAGCCCTCATTATGCTTTGATTGGTTACACTGAACATAAAAAGTGGGCATAAAGCCCTCCCATACCCCTTTTCAACCAACAGGGAGCAAGTTCTTGAACTGGTTCTGTTCATGATTCTTTGAACCTTGGGACCAGCTAACGATTCGGTCCATGTTTTTACCAGTTTTGATAAGAACTGTTATAATTAAGGATGCGTCATGAACGGAGGGTGTTGCACAATTCACACGGGGGTAAACAGTAGTCACAAGATGGTGCTGCACACTTATTACCTGTGAGCTTTTGTTCTCTTTTTGCAAGATATTTGATTTTGGTCCATTTTTCCTGAAGATGAATCCTTTTCCATTGCGTTCCCCATTACTGTGCTCTGCTTCCTCTCCAAACTAATAACATGCCCACTGATGATGTCATGGAAACATGACAAAGCTGGAAAAAAACAGCTATGTTTTGGTTCCAGTTGGGAACCAACTTTTCAGGTTCCGAACCAATTTATTTTTGGTCGAAATGCTTTGAACGGTTCAAAATTTGGTGCACAAATCAGAATGGAACCCATTCCCTGTTGGCTGAAAAGGGGTACCCGTCTGTGTTTTTACATAACCTGTTGGAGTTCCAGAATCAGAAGCATGACGTGTAGCATCGGCATTTAGTGTGATGTATAACATACTATGCATCGGAAATATGATGATGATGTTTGTCCTTCGGTTTCGAAGATGACCATGATTCTTCATTGCTGGTGTGTGCGAAGGTGGCTTATGAGGCCAATCTTTGCACAGAATGTGCAATGACAGTGAGGGCTTGTTAATGAGTTGAGGGGTGGAGGATGACTTGGTGAAGATGAAATGGGGCTTCGTGTGCAGCTCTTTCTCTGATGGCGCTTGGCTTGTGCTTCTCGGATGCACTGTTGCTCAAAGTGCTTGACCCCATTGGTGATAGCAGCATGCCAATAGCTTTGGTTGGCGGCCACACTTTCCCAGGTCTCTGGGCAAATGTTGCAGCACTTCAGATTGACCTTGAGGGCATCTTTGTACCTTTTCCTCTGACCACCCTGCAAGCGATGCCCCACACACAGCTCTCCGTATAGTAGATGTTTGGGAAGCCGGTCATCAGCCATGTGGTGAACATGACCAGACCATCGGAGTTGTGAGTGCTTCAGCATGGCAAAGATGCTTGGGTGGTTTGCTCTGCCTAGGATCTCTGTGTCTGGAATTTTCTCTTGCCATGTGACATGCATGATTTTTTGCAGGCAATGCATGTGGAACCTATTCAGTTGCTTTGTGTGACGGCTATAGACTGTCCACATTTCACAGCCATAAAGGAGTGAAGTGATGACAATTGCTTGATAGACTTGCAGCTTTGTATTGAGAGAAATTCCACAGCGAGCCCACACAGAAGACTGCAGTCTGCCAAATGCTGCACTTGCCTTAGAGATGCGATAGCTGACTTCTTGGTCAATGTGGACACTGTGTGACAGGGTGCTACCAAGGTACACAAACTTCTCGCATGTAGTGAGCAGCTCACCTCCAATGGTGATCTGAGGCTCGATGTATGGCTGATCTGGTGCAGGTTGGTGCAACACCTCTGTCTTCTTGGTGTTTATGGTCAGTCTGAAGTTTGTGTATGCAGCTGCAAAGTGGTCCATGGTCTCTTGCATCTTTTCCTCAGTCAGGGCATTGAGTGCACAGTCATCCGCAAAGAGAAATTCCTGGATAGAGGTGATGTAGACTTTCGTCTTAGCCTGAAGTCTTCGAAGGTTGAAAAGACCTCCGTCAGTCCGGTAGCGGATACTGATTCCAATGTCTCTTTTACGAAATGCATCTGTGAGCATGGCTGAGAACATGATGCTGAAAAGTGTGGGTGCTAGGACACAACCTTGCTTTACACCATTGGTCACAGCAAATGGTTCACTGTGGGCTCCATCATCTTAAACCCGTGCCTGCATACCATCATAAAACTCCTAGACCATTGAGATGAAGCGGTCTGGGCAGCCAAATTTGGACATGATCTTCCAGAGTCCTTCTTGACACATGATGTCAAATGCCTTGGTCAAGTCCACATAAGTGGAGTACAGGCTGACATTCTGCTCTTGACATTTCTCCTGGAGTTGGCGGGCAGCAAAGATCATGTCGACAGTACTGTGACCACTGCGGAACCCACACTGGCTTTCAGACCCTTTTAGAGGTGCACTGTCAGATGGCTCAACATAACACGAGCCAAAACCTTTCCAGTGATTGACAACAGAGGGAGGCCCCAATGGTTGTTGCAGTTGTGGCAGTGACCTTTGCGTTTGTAGCAATGAACGGTAGACGCATCCTTGAAATCCTGTGGGATCTGGTGCTGCTGCCACATCCTTCTGAACAGTTCAGTCAGGCTGTGGATGAGTGTTGGTCCTCCACAAGCATATACTTCAGCAGGGACGGCATCTTGTCCAGGGACTTTCCCGCTTGATAATCCCTTGATGTCCTTGACCACTTCTGCCTCTGAGGGCAGATCATCCAGGCGATGGTCCACCAGCACATGAGGGAGGCGCTCAATGGCAGCAAAGTTAAAGCTGGAAGGATGGTTCAACACATTTTCAAAGTGCTCTGCCCAGCGATGGAGGATATCTTCTTTCTCTGTGAACAGTTTGCTGCCATCTGCAGCCAGTATGGGTTTTGCTCCAGATGTAGGTGGTCCATAGATGGCTCTTATGGCATTATAGAAATTCTTCCAATCTTTGCGGTCATCATAGCCCTGGATTTCTTCTGCTTTGGTACTGAACCAGGAGTCTTGCATGCGCCGAAGTTCTCGAAGCTTGCTCTTGATGACTGTTAGTGCGGCTCTCTTCTGAGGAGAGTTTGGGTCTGAAAGAACGGCTTAGTGTAGCTGGTGCTTCTCTTGGAGCAGTGCATTGATTTGACTGTCACACTCGTCAAACCAGTCCTGGTGCTTATGACATACCGGCCGAAGCACTGTAAGAGCAGCTTCATGAATGGTGTCCCTGAACTTGGCCCAGTCTTCTTCCACATTGTTGGTCAGTCGCAGCATGGATAGCACTCCTGAGAGCTGATCTGAGAGAGCTTGTCTGTTGTTGGAGTTGGTGAGTGATGTGATGTTTAGCCGTGTCGTAGTTTTCTGCCCATGGGGTCATCTTGGTGGTTGGATATGTAGCTTGAGCTTGGAGACCAGCAGGCAGTGGTCTGTCCAGTATTCCACATCACACATGGCTTTTGTGATCCTGATATCTATTATATCTCTCCTTCTCATGAGGACGTAATTCAGCAGGTGCCAATGCTTCGATCGTAGATGTTTCCAAGATCTTCTGTTGTGAGGTGGGAGCCAGAAAAGTGAGTTGGTAATCACGAGTTGGTGCATTGAGCATGTCTCCAGCAGAAGTTCACCATTACTGTTGCACTTTCCTATGCTGTATTTGCCAATAATTCCAGGCCATGTTTCATGGTCAAATCCAACATGTGTGTTGAAGTCCCCTAAGACGATGAGTTTGTCTCTCTTAGGCACTGCAGCAATGGTATCATTAAGTTCTTCATAGAACTTCTCTTTCACGTCATCGGGATTAGTCAAAGTTGGTGCGTAGATGCTTATGATGGTAGCAAAGCGTTTGCCAGGAAGTGGGAGACGGAGTGTCATGAGCCTGTCATTAATGCCTTTTGGAGGGGACATCAGTTTCTTCACAAGGCTGGTTTGTACTGCAAAGCCTACACCAGATTCATGACTTTCTTCTTAACTTTTTCCACTCCAAAAGAAGGTGAAACCAGCTCCAACCTTCGTCAGTTGACCCTCACCAGCAAGGCAGGTCTCGCTCAGGGCTGCTATTCAGCTCATGTGCAACCAGAGCAGTTCGTCTATCTGGTCTAGAGGTGCAAGCTCTGTCAAGGAGAGTACACACATTCCAGGCTCCCAGGGTGAGTGAAGTCACCTTGTTTTTCATGACTTTCTGTTTGTTTCTACTGCAGAAGTTGGGAATTCCTGCCAGCTGCGGTAAGCTGGCCAAGGGAGGGTTGTGAGGCAGGCAATGTTTGGGACACCTTTTCTAGTCCCTTCCTCATGCCATGGAGGTGAGCAGTGCATTCTTGAAGAGGGCTGCTCAGACGCCGGGGTGGCTGCCAAGGTCCAGTGCTGCCTCATTCACCAGACAACGACCCTATGGCCTGGGCTGAATCATGTGTGGGTCTGTGGCTACGGCTGCCAGTTCAGTCCAACACTTGCCGCTTCGTCACTCGCCCATCGCTGGAGGACTTGGGGGCGGGGGGGCGGGGGGTGATGGATGGATGGATTTGATAGTGGATGGTGCCGATGAAAGCACGACTTGTGCTTGCGGTTGGATTTCAGTGAGGGCGGGTTGCGCTGCACCAACCTCACTCCATGGGTCAAGCCTAGGACCCATGGCTTCCCACAGCAGGACAATGTCAAGACGGCAGGACATGGAGTAGGGTGCAGCCTGGAGGTTTTCAATGCCTCAACCAGCCCTACGCACTCCAGAACACTTGCTGTGACACTGTAACACTCGTTGAAAGGATCTCCACAATGCAGTCAAGCAACAATGTGCAGGCATGCCCAGACTTCGCATGTAATGGGTAGGCATTCCCCCAGTGCTTTTCTGTCAGGGTATGCTCCCTTAGCCTTTGGCTGTCCCTAGCCACTCACAAGGCAGTGGGCAGTTTTGCTATTTGAGCTATAGTTGGCACCCTTAGCAGGTGCTACCACCCCGAGTCAGGGTGGACCTGGGAGTGATGGCAATTAAGGGATCGCTCCACTATCCCCAAAGCCCTTTGCCTCTCAGCTTAGGGCCTCGCCACCGGATGTAGTTTAACGTCGTACCCAGGAAATATGAATACCCAGAGCATAGTGCCATTGCTTTCAAAACAGTAATGGCAGGTGAACTGAGTGTTGAGGTGCTTTTTCTAGCCATGCACATTTATACCCCCAAATGTTTCTAAAATTTCTTATAAAGGTTACTGTTTGGTATCTGGAGGAAATTTGGCATGAACCCAGTAAAGCATTAGAGACTAGCAAAACACATTCAAGTGTTTTAAATGATTAATACAGCTGCCTTTCTGTCTTTAGATGCCTGTGTTCTTAATATAATTCTTACTATGTCATCAATTACACCTCTTGATATAATGCATTGCTCAACCATATAGTTTCATAGTCAAACTACTGAGAGATAATACATTTCAGTCCTCCTACCTAATACCACATCTATCCATCACAAACATAATGAGTTGCTGTTGTTCAACTATGATTCTAATGATTACAATGGTCTTATTGCAGGCCAGCAGTGGTGTGAAGCAGTGGAACAAGCGCTGGTTTGTGCTCACAGATCGATGTCTCTTCTACTATAAAGGTTGGTTCAGAAGGAATTTTAGTGTGTGGTTATGCTAATATCTTTCTATATTAGAATAGAATAGAATAGAAGCTTTATTGTCCCCTAGGGGAAAATTGTTCTCAATGAGTGAGCATGTTTTTTCTTGGCTTGTCTTTACCATAAAAACACAGAAAGCATAGACACTGTGCACAACACTTAACACATAAAACCAATGTTATCACAGGGATTTAGTGCACTTGATCTGTGACAAAAACAGCTGATCAAATTTTCTAGGAATCCTCATACAGTTTAAAAAAAAAAAAAAATGTGTGGTTAGGTTAACATGGGGCGGCCTTGGGCTGAAGTGCCCTTGAGCAAGGCACCTAACCTCCAACTGCTCCCTAGGTGCTGTAGCATGGCTGCCCACTGCTCTGAGTATGTGTGTGTGCATGTGACAAATAAAGGCTTCTTCTTCTTCTTCTTCGTCTCCATTTCTGCTACTACAGTGATGTTATTTCAAGAAAAATGATTCCTCCCTTTTCTAATTTGGACTATACTTCTTTTGGTGCTGTTTTTTGAGATGCCATTGGTCTGTTCACATCTGGCAACCCTAAATCTGGAAGGAGTCCCTGGCTTCAAAAGTTTGAAAACCCCTGTTTTAGGCCATAGTTGGTTGAAAATGCTTAATGAACAGACACAGCCCAAGGCAAACAAAGAATTACTCCATTATTCATGAGTGGTCAACTTCTTAATAACTGTGCTCTCGTTTTATATTCCTTAGAGGAATCTTTCCAATGTTTATCTTCTTTAGTGTCAAACCGAAAGGTCACCAACAGTCTGTTTGTGCTTCTTCATCACCAATACATGATCCATTGGATTTGTCTGGTTGTCCATGGGCTCATAAACAATGAAAATGAACAAAAAAAAAAAGCCATTCCCCTTGCTTTATTGTAGAGCCCAAGGTAAAAACAATGGCTAATATGAGACACAGCAAAAATAGAAACCTCATAGTCACTTTGCAAGTTGAACACTGTTGAATCCGGTAGTTCTATCACATGTTGGAATAAGCCTGGTCATCCTGGCTGACTATCAAACAAAAACTTTGAATGAATTCTGGAACAGTAAACCTCATCGTTAGCATACAGGAAAGAGAAATATAAAACACAATAATTCTGGCATTAATCACAAATGACAGAGGCAGCGGTTGGGCCTGAAAGATGATGCGCCAAGATAATCTGGCCTCTTGTTCTCATTATCATGTGGATATGTCATACTTGTGAACCGAGTATTGTTTAGGTATCAATATTATGACAAGTGTTCATTTGTCTCGGTGAAAGAACTGCGCCAGAGTAATCACTTCTAGCCAAAGGACACTGAACTTAAATTAAAGACAATTTCCACCAAATGGCAAGTGTCTTTTGCGATTACTTTAATACTTGTCATCTTTCTTTGTGTGTGTGTGTCATTATTTAAGCGTGACACAAAATGGAAAGAATCTGTTATGATTGCCTTTTCTGGTTCGATTGTTTTAATCATATCCTGTGGTATCATCAGAGGATACAACGAGTATACAGCCAAATGTCATCAGACTCTCTGCCAATTGCACTGCTATATTCCAAACACTGAAAGTAATCGAGACCAGGTAGTTGTTAAACTGACTTGAACAGCATTAAAATGGCCTTAATGAGAAAGCATCGTGGTTTGATTGGTTTGTTTGTTTGTTTCTAACCAACAATCAGATGCCAGACGCTAATTACTGCGGAGGAAATCAGTCACCTGACCACAGCATAAAGTTTCAGTGAGGTTACACTGAGATGGAGAGAGAAAGTGTCAGAGGCTGAAATGTCTTTCGAGGAAGATGGATGCTTGGGATTTTTACACAAAATGGCGTGTGAGCTCGTGTGTGTGTGTGTGTGTGTGTGTGTGTGAGTGTGGTTTCACACTTGCTCTTATTCACAGCCCATCTGCTGGTGTGTTCTTGATAAAATCCAGAGCATTATGCGAATGATGGATGGCGTGTCAGATGGCTCATCTGTGAGCACTTGTGTGTGTGTGTGTGTGTGTGTGTGTGTGTAAGGCTCTCATGCTTTGTGATGCTTTACAACGAATAAGCCATAATTCTGATATCAGATTCGGAGAAATCCTTGCAACATTTCTTTCATAAACACCACTTGTTTGCATGCTGTTTGCCTCACACACACCTGCTCTTGCTCTGCTTGAACCACACTCAGTCGTTTTCATTCACGCCTGCTTCATGTTCTGCTTTGTTGTGTCTCGTTTATTTCAAGTGTCTTGTTCAATTACTGTTTTCTCTGTGTGTGCTCTCTGGGCCATATTCAGAGTTCAGTTAAGCACACAGACTTTGCACCGAAATTGCTCAAATTTGGCATTCAGACCTCAAAACTAACAACAAACTTGAGCACGATTCAGAGAATGTTGGACTTTTACCACCCATTTTTCTTGTATGATATCAGCTTAAGCGATGAACAGAATTAAGCCCAGCACCACTGTCTGATAGTTTGATTTAACCACAATATGCCATACTGAAATGTATGTTTTGGGCTGTAAATGTACTCAAAAAATCTATAGAATGCCATAGGATGGCAATAATTAATTAATAAAACACCAGGAATTAATTCATTAATCGTATCCTTCCTTTAAAGTCCATCGAGAACACTGGATGAAATGGAAGCTTCAAATCTACATGAAATTTATTATCTGAGATATTTTATGGATAAACTTAAGAATTAAATTCAAGTAACTCTTAAGTATAGCAGATGAGTGCTTGGTCAGCTTATCCTTCAAAAAATTGGCATATTTCTCTACAGGAGAGCCCACTGACTTAACAAAAACACTGGCATCAGTTTATCAATTTGAAAACTTATGTATATTTAACAATTATTCCACGAAATCGAATCGTACATGAGCCGATAGCCGATGAGGCGCGTAGCACCGAGTTGGCTACAAGCCATGTATGACAAGGTTGCGTGGAATAATTGTTTTATTCTATCCACATTCACTGGATTTCGAGAAATTTTTATTTTAATTTTTTGCAAATTCAATAAATAAAAACTTTAAGCAAAACATCCGACAAAATAATTTGTCTGTGAAGGGTCTCCATCGTCCAAGTCATAGTAAACCATAGGTGCTAAACGAAGAACAACAACTTTATTCATTACATGCTTGTGAAATTCCTCTCTGCACTTAATCCATCTGAAGCAGTGAATACACACATGCAAGCAATGAGCACACATACCCAGAGCAGTGGGCAGCCATGCTAACAGCACCCAGGGAGCAGTTGGTAGTTAGGTGCCTCGCTCAAGGCCACCTCAGCCCAAGGCTGTCTCATATTAACTGAACCACATGTCTTTGAACTGTCGGGAAAATCAGAGCACCCAGAACATGCAAATTCCACACAGAAAAGCCCCCATTGGCCACTGGGCTCAAACCCAGAACCTTCTTGCTGTGAAGTAACTATGCTAACCACTATGCCACCCAAAGAACAGAACTGGCCAGTATAGGGATTGAACCTGTGACCTCAGTATTATTAGCACCACACTCTAACCAACTGAGCTAACCAGCCAAGGCAACTGGCCTTGCTTAAAATACTTGAAGACGTTTCACCGCTCATCGGAACTGAAGAAGCCATCCGGAAGAGAGGTGAAAAGTCTTCAAGAATTTCAAGCAAGTCCAGTTGCCTTCTTTTAGCACCTATGGGACAAAATCATTTCCACTTAGGCAGACTTCTTAAAAACCTATCAATGGCTGCATGGATTGATTTTAGTGTTGTTGGGGTTTTTTTTGTAGAAAGTGCCATCTTGCTGCCTTGTCAAGATATAGAATAGCTTTAGACATTTATTTAATTCTTCCATGGACATTTCAGTTCTGTAATTTTCAAACTTCTTTGAGCTTTTGAACCAGTCTAAACAAAATTGACAAGTTTTAATACTTAAAGATGAAGAATGTAAACAAACCGGCGAAATGACAGGAGCAATTTGTGAAAAATGTGATAATAATAATAATAATAATAATAATAATAATAATAATAATAAT
>JANZLB010000019.1:25386953-25402509 GCA_026167865.1 Notarius quadriscutis
GGTTCTCTTTATCTACTTTTAGGACTTGTGTGAAAATCTGATGATGTTTTAGGTCATATTTATGCAGAAATAGAGAAAATTCTAAAGGGTTCACAAACTTTCAAGCACCACGGTAAGGAGTACTGCTTCAAGGAACCACAGATACTGAATAGGGGATGTCACATTTCTTTGGAAAAAGATGAATAGCACTGGAACAGCTCATGTCAAGGGTCAGTTACCAGTCGGACTTCCTGTAATGGAATGACCACTTCTTCACACACACACACACACACACACACACACACACACACACACACACACACACACACAAAGAAGAATGTGGAATAATTGGCTCATATCTTACCAGATGAATCATTGCTCCCCAGTGGAAGGAAGACCACACCTATTAAATCATGTACTTATTAGTGTAAAAGACTTCAGAGATTATTTAATCTCATATCTATTCACATGATTCTAAATTTCAGCTCTCTTAACACTGGCGATCACTTTTATTATTCTGTTAAAATAAGATGAATTGGAGCATTGAAGCAGGTAAGCAGCCAGTGACAAGATATTTATTCATTGTCTCAAGTTTAGGGATCCTACATACTTGAGGAATCGGGTCATACTAGTTGGCACTTCTTCCAGTTGAAAGTAGAGTGATGCCTTTATTATTAGACATGCTGTACAACTTCCTTATGAGAGTCTTCATTCAGCAAATTAGCACTTTATGCGGATTTTATTACATACACTTGGAACTCAGAGAATATGGATGTAAATGGAGTAAAGGCTGTTAAAGTTGCTCTGTAATAAGTTCCACCACAATATTATGAATTTGAGTGTAGCATTTTGTCAGTAAGTATCCAAACAAGAGGGAGTCTTTGGAACAGAAGTGTGGGTGGTAGTCCAGTTTTCTGTAATACGGCAAGCTGCAATTTTTCTATCTATTTGGCATATCACTGCAGTGATGTGGCCATTCTGACAGCTCCAGGCATCAGTGTTTAAAGGGGAATAATTGCAGTAGTGGTTTCCTATTGCCTTCTACTGAATTATTATAGAGGTTTTCTCCTCTCAACCACAGGAAATTTAGAGTAGGCAGTTTACCTAACCACATTGGATGCTGAGGCAGAAACCTATGCACACACAGGGAAAACATGCAAACGCCACACTGAAAGGCCCCCGTTGGCCATGAGGTTCGAACCCAGAACTTTCTTGCTGTGAGGTGACAGTGCTAATCACTGCACCACCCTGCACTTTTTATGTCTTAAACATTTCAAGACAGAGAGAAAAAGACAGGTTGGTGAGTGAACTTTCAAATAACATGAGGTGTAACATGAATGAACATTTCTCGTTGATATTCCATGACATTAAATGCATCACTGTAGGTATAAACAGATAAAAAGCATGCTATGGTGTTCATTAATAAATTAACATTTGAAAGTGTTGGCAAATTGCGATAGTATGAGTGGAGTAAATCACTTCATATCATGCTGTTACATGAACATGAGTGTCAACTATTTGGGGTATTATGGTTCCCTTAATTTTTCTAACATGGGAAAGCTTCACAGCATTTTTTTTAAACATGACAAGCTGCATTTTTGTCTTATTAATGTCAAGAGAGATAAAATAAAGAGAGCATCTGAAATGGAATTAATATATTCACTGCTTTAAGATGTGATAACAATAATTAACTTGTTTCACAGGCATTCCATACAATTAACTGTAATTGTAAATGGATAAAATGTACAATTTGTCATTGTTTAATAAATGCAGAATTTTATTATTGATAAATTGATGTGGAATAGAAAGAACAAAACACTTTGGGTGTGTTTCTTTTGGAAAATAACATCAGATGGTAACAGTAACTCCACTTCACATTGGGCCACATCACACCAAAACATCATTGATTATTTTCTTATACCAACACTCTCCATCATGCTTTATCTCTTATGTATTAAATGTACTTATGGCAGAGTGTAGTCAATGAGCTTTTATTTACACTCTTAGAAAAAGAAAGGGAAAAAAGGTTCTAACTAGCACTTTAATGGTTCTTCAGCTTGTCTCTCTGGGGAACACTTCAAGTTTCTGTGGAGATCTCTACAAACCTTTTTGAAATGGTTTCAGTTAGCATCCGTATAGAAAGCTGGAACTAATAGCTCATCAAATAACTCTTAAGGAACATGCTGCATTTTGTACAATTAAGGGGGGGTGTGGAGAGAGGTGGAGAATGAAAGTAAAATACTCAAAGTGTGTTTTATAGGGTTATTCTTAGAATCGTACATTACATAGAGGTGAAAACAGATTGCCAACAACATAGCAGGGAAAGCTTTATTCAAGAAACTAGACAACTAGAATAATGTCAAAACTGAGATGAGAAAAGGACAAGCAAAGAGAAAATGGTTGATAAGTGAAGTAAATACACATAGAATACATCTCCCAAATCAGTGGAGAAACAAAGTAGAATGAACTATATGATATCCCAAAGAAGAGGCTCTGGGTTGAGGCTTGGGGTTACTGATCTGAAGGTCAGGGGTTCAAGCCCCAACACTACCAAGCTTCCACTGTTGGGTCATTTAGCCCTCTCTGCTCCAGGGATGCTGTATTATAGCTGACCCTGTGCTCTGATCCCAGGTTTCTAACAAGCTGAGATATGTGAAGAAAAGAATTTTACTGTGCTGTCATGGATATGTGACAAATAAAGCTTCTTCTTCTTCAAAGGCAAAATAAGTCAGTTTGTTTGTACAGTAACTACCACATTTCAGAATGTAAGAGGCATTCACTTATTATCACTTAATCACTTATTTAATCTCTGGCAATTATATACATACAACATAGTGACTGTAGCATAGCATTCAATTTATCATTTCAGATGGGTTCACAGTAAGTGCTTCTGGTAAAAGATGGGAGTGTGTTACAACATGAAAAGACATAATTTTTCCTCTTCCCCAGAATCAATTTTGGCTGTATGACTAATGTTAAAGGCATGTACAATGCCACTCTGAAAAGTTATGCTTAAAGAACCATTTGCCACAAAATCGCTCGAGCTAATTTAAGTACAGGTTCACATAAACACTATAAATTAAATGCTGGTGGTTTTATTTTGTGGTTGCACTGTTCAAACTTTCATATTAGTTGATATTTTTACTGAATAATATCTCAAATAAAGCACAATTTAATACCTGTAATATTATTAATATTCTGAAATGAAAAATAAAACAATTTTTATGCAGAGTTTATTTGAATCCTGTTTATTATTGTCTTGTAAATAATGAATAATTAATCAACATACATTACACTGAATAGTATCTTTGTGCTTTTGCATTGGGTTTCTAGCACACAAATATTCTTTCAGTATCAATCTTGGATCTTCAAAGAGGAATGCATTTGGCAAGGCAGTAAGCATGGCACCACCATTCTCCTCTTTTTCCCTTTCATATTTCACTTGCTTTCCAGAATCAGTGCAGAAACTTAACTATATGCTGACAGTACAACTTGAAAATACAACTGAATTTTGCATTTTTCATAGATTTTCCATCCTATATTATAGTTCTGTCCACCCAACACAGTTATCCCAAACACACCTCCACTCAACGACCCTTTTGAGTGTAAAAACAATGGTATCCAATTATCATAGCTTTTACAGTCTTATTTACTATAACAGTACTATGACATTCACTCATTTACAAGGTCAGTATATATGGGTCCTTCCTTATGTCATGTTGTTCAAGTTCTCACTAGATTTCAATACTTCAGGCCTCATTTATAAACATTGTGCATGCACAAAACATGCCTTAACAATTTTATATGCCATTTGTCATGTACACAATGGGGTCTATAATAATCACTTTGGTTTAGAAATGCAGAAAGAAAGAAAGAAAGAAAGAAAGAAAACCCTGAATTCCTTTGGGGCTCAGTGGTGGCTCATGTTTCTTAGCTTATACCACTATTAGCTCATTTAAGTGATTTATTTTCTAAACAAAATTACTATATAACCTAAATGTATAGAGAAAAATAAGAGCAGAGCATTGTCTCTCCAGTCTCCAGTGTGTCTTTGTTGCCTTAAAGATACAACCAGAGGAGATTGTGAGACTTTTGTGCAGACTTGCAAGCAAAGCAAGACCCAGATGGCATATATTACTGTGGCCTCAAGGCTGTAAAACCCAGAATCCAAGACATGCACTCATTATACTTAACTTAAACCAATTTAATGTGTAAACTTGTCCTCATGCAACTTTTTTGAAGTTTAAAAGCATTGCAGAGTTTCCACACATATCATGCACTACTACTGACAAATACGAAGAAAAAATTAAAAATGCATATTGCATTGGTCTCATAAGGTTCTATAATATCTGGAAAATTATACACTAACCACTACTAGAATGATGTACCTGAGTGTTTCTGTGAATACTGAGAAATTTATGTCCCAGAGCAATCTCTAGGCCTGTGTAATGTGGAGAGATCTAAAACCTGTACATACATCAAGAACTCCCTGAGACCTACTGTGAAAAAAAAAAACAGAAGATCTCTCTGACAGTTCTTAGTTGTTGGAAAAAATCAAAATAAGTGTGAAAATGGCCAACTTGGCTTGGCCCACTTGCAACCTTGGCTTGAACTAACAGTGTTATTTCTCTACTGAAAGCCAGCAGACAAGATTACCCTCTGTGCATGTCATGGATATGAGTGTGTTTAAAGAGAATATCATTTTGACTGCAGCTCAGCCAAAGTAGGTGTCCCACGAACTTGCGGCCAACTATGTGAAGGTGCTGAATTCAGCCCCAGTGTTGCAACAGTTACTCAGATACAGTACAAGGTTTGCCTGCCTCATGTTATCTGGCAGGGCAAGAGAACAACGTCTCATACACACGATCATGTGTACTGCTTTTGGTATGTTTTTTGCATTGAGTTGAGTGTGTAAAAATTGAAGCGTACCTTTTTCATTTGTCAACTATGTGATGGTGATTACATCTGCATGATTAACTGTGGTAAGTAGGGTTAGGGTTAGGGTTAATGTGGCAGCCCATTCCCTTCACGCACATGACCCTAGGTGTTAATAGGTTGATACCAATGGACATGGCAAGCCAAAAAGCCCAAAATTTGTCAACTATGTGACATCAGTTATGTGACATCTAATTTAAGGTAGATTTAGCATTGCTAATGCTGCTTGATACTGCAGTGCAGGCTACAGTTCCACCAACAATGTCTACTGATGCAGCCAAATTCTAGACAACAAGCCATTTGATCAAAATACTTAAGGATTACAGCCACCAGGATTGTATTACAGGAATAGATAGTAGCTGGTCTATCTGTCACATAGTTGACATCTCACAAAAGGATGTATATGATTAGCGTTGTATACTGAAAAATATAAAAGCATTTGAGTGCGGCTCTGCTGTGTCATTTCTGTTTTCTTCCAGAAGCTGAAAGCCTAAAGTAGGGAGGAACTGATTTCTTCCAGTGGTGTGCTGTCTGCATTTGTACATCACTGGTCTTGAACCAGTACTGCTGGATGTGTGCATGTGTGATTTGAGGCAACTTTCTATCTTTTGGAATACCTTCTTCATCTTAATTAGGTGCCTCTCCACTGGTAAGCCTCAGCTTAGGTTTCTACTCTGTCCTTTTTTATTTATATTAATGTGATACAGATGTTGTTCTTTTTTTGTATATATAATTGTTATTGTCAATAAAAGATTATTAATGGACGGAACCATGTCTTCTGCTTCTTTGTATAATGAAACTGAATGCTTTTGGGACTATTGATATTAGATTAAGGTAAATATTTCTCTAAGTGAAATTTCCAGGGTGGCTTAGTCTGGTCTCTTACATGGGCCAGTATCCTGCAATGCTACCATTTGCCAAACTATGTTCAGACCATTTATTTTCCTGTAATTCACATTTTCTTATTCTGGTCCAACACACACACACACCCCTCTGCAGGTTGCATATTTGTGGCTGCAGTTTCAAAATAGCACATACAAGCTTTCTTTTTTAATGATGTTACTCACAGACAGGATGTTTTGGCAAATATTCATCAGTTCTGTCATCAACAATGTGTTTCTGAGGCTGGAGGAGGTGAAAATTGGATGTTCCAGACTGCCACTAAGATCGCAGACCCTAACAGATTAGTTTTTATCAGGCATAACTCCTCATTCATCACCTTTATTAGCAATGAACCTGACATTAATAGCATTAATGAAGAATGTGAAAGTAGTCATCTACACCAAAGTAACACATCTAACAATTTCAGTGAAATTCCAGGCAATGCTTCTTTGTGTAACTGATGTTTAATTCTGCCAGGGCCAATTTAGTCAAAGAAACTTCATTTACTTTTGCAATATTTGTAATAAGTTGTATTTGGCAGGTGACTCTGTTCTGGGACCTCCCTGCCCTTTCATGTGCATACATGGAAAGGATAAAACAGGGAGAACAGCAGTAAAGACCCCACATGGGGTACAGAATAGAGTGAGCATCAATGACAACAGAGATGATATTGATTAAGGTCAGAATGTGGGACCTCCCTGCCCTACCATGTGCCTAAATGGAAAGGCTAAAGCAGGAAGAGCAGCAGCAAAACCCTGCCATGAGATACAGAACAGAGCAGGCATCAATGACAACAGAGATGACACATTACTGTTAGAATGTGGGACCTCCTTGCCCTTCCATGTGCCTACATGGAAAGGCTAAAACAAGGAGAGCAGCAGCAAAGACCCCACATGGGGTACAGAATAGAGCGGGCACTAATGACATGGCAATGGCATTGATTAAGGGCCATTGATATATCCTTCCATGTACCTACATATGTGGAAAGCTTTGAGGCAGGGAGAGCACACCTCCCTACCCTTCCATGTGCCTACATGGAAAGGCTAAAGCAAGGAGAGCAGCAGCAAAGACTGTTTTTACTAGAAGGTCTATATAAGACCGAAGCACCCACCCCTTAATTATGTGATTAATTTATGCAAAAGTGGGAGAGTGAAAGGGAGACATACATAATTGCCTTGTGGTTTCTTGCTCTGAAGGTCATTTAGCAGGAGATGAATAGATGGGTTTTCAAGTAGGCTGAAGGTGGATGGATTGAAAAGTGCACAGGGAATTGAATTCCTGCAACAAGTCTTCTAATGAAGGATGGCTGCCTTTGCAGGATTTGAAACAGTGAACAATATTGATTATATTGTACAATGACATATTTCAAGGGGTGGGATATGTTAGGCAGCAAGTGAACAGTCAGTTCTTGAAGTTGATGTGTTGGACGCAGAAAAATGGGCAAGCATAAGGATCTTAGCATCTCTGACAAGGGCCAAATTGCAATGGTTATATGACTGGGTCAACACATCTCCAAAACTGTAGGTCATGGGGGTGTTCCCAGTATGCAGTGATTATTATCTATCAGAAAGTGATCCAAGGAAGGACAATCAGTGAACCACAGAAGCACAACTGTAGCCCAAATTGCTCAAAATCTTAATGCTGGCTATGGTAGAAAAGTGTCAGAAGGCACAGCACATCACAGCTTACTTTGTATGGGCTAAGTAGCTGCAGATTGGTCAGAGTGCTCATGCTGACTCCTGTTTGCCAAGGAAAGTGCCTATAATAGGCATGTGTGCATCAGAACTGGATCATGGAGCAATGGAAGAAGGTGGCCTGAACTGGTGAATCCCATTTTCTTTTATATATGGCCAGCTAGGTGCCTGTGTGTTGCTTATCTGGGGAAGAGATGGGACTAGGATGCACTATGGGAAGAAGGCATGTGGCAGAGGCAGTGTGATGTACTGGGCAATGTTCTGCTCGGAAATCATAGGTCTTGGCATTCATGTGAATGTTACTTTGACACATACCACCTACCTAAGCATGGTTGCACGCTAAGTATCCCCTTTCAAGGCAATAATATTCCTTAATGGCACTGGCCTCTTTCAGCAGGATAATGCATGCTGCCACACTGCAAAAAAATGTATAGTCTATGACTTCAAAATGTCACATTGAATAATGCATAATTATATATGCAGTGGTCTTACGAATAGATACTATGATGGAAATATTGACAAGCAGAATAGCTACAGAGAAGGTGGTACAAAAGGAAGTGAAGTAAGACCATGCAAAGTCATACATTTTTAATGTGGACTTAGCTAACCCAGATCGCATATAGTGAGCAGCAGAGAGCATGTAAGTTTGCAGGGTTGTGAGCAAGTCTCAATGATACAGAAATTATATTGATTCAAGTCAGACAGCATAAAAGGGGAAGATGTGGGGTGGAGGTGGGTTGCAAAATGGCTTGCAGAGGAAGCAGTAAAGGTAGACAGGTTAAAGCAGCAAATAAGGTGCCCTATGAGAGATATGCCAATAGAATGCATAGAAGGGAATCAGCTGAGCTGACAGCTGACAGGGGCTGGCTTGAGATCAGCTGCAGTCAGCTGCTGTAACTGGGATTGAGGGCTGAGCTTGGCTTTATGGCCTGCCAGAACTATGCTATGCTCGATTTATTCTTTCCACTCTAAAGACATTTAAGAAAAATAATTTTGGAAAAAATGCAAAGATATCAAGCTTTAATGTCAAGATTTAACATTACATTTAGACATTAAAGCCCCTTTCTCTAATACATTTTCACCTCTATCAACAGAAGAGATCCTGCAAGTCATCTTGTCCTGCAGGGGCCCAAGTTGTTGACCTCCACGTGGTGAGCCCTGGAAACTGACTTCAGTCCAACGATTTGGAGACAGGTGAATGAGAACACCAGAGGCAGCAACAACAGCAGCAGAAGCAGCTTACCTATGCACTACTACAATCTCCAATGCGACTCCAAAGTCAACAGCCTGACGCTGACTCGAAACATGTGTCCTCTTCAGGGCAGGCAACAACCATTTTTATATGGGAGAGCATCACCATGCTGCAACTTAATGTTGAAGGTCTTACTAAAGCCAAGATCAACATCATCGAACATTTGCTACAGATCCACAAACCCACTGTAATCCTTCTCCAAGAGACCCACATAATCGAGAGCTCCCGCCTGAAGAGCCTGGACCTCTCTTTGGCCACGCATACCAAGTGCAACACCCATGGCATAGCCACCTTTGTCAGAAATTCAGCAAAGTGGAGTTCTCTAGTTACCTCCCCACCGGACTCCAGGGTGGAACGGGCCAAGACACAAATTGAAGGCGTCACTGTCATCAACATCTACAAGCCCCCACCTTACCAGCTTCAACCTTACTTCATACCTGCATTTGCCCCACCTTGCTTCTATGCTGGAGAGTTCAACTGCCATAGCACCACCTGGAGTGACAGTTCAACTAACCCGGATGGCAATGCACTCGAGGACTGGGCCTCAGCTTCTGGCATGCATCTGTTATACAATCCCAAACAACCAGACAGCTTCCACTTCAGCAGGTAGAATACGACCTCAAACCCTGACCTGGCCTTTACAAACCTGAATGGCCCTGAACCACACCGCATCAACATGGGTCACTTCCCAAAATTACAACACAGTCCATCACTGATCATCTCAGAAAATCCTATTGCATCAGTTCCAACCAAACCAGTGAAGAAATTGAATTTCCCTAAGGCTGACTGGGCTCAGTTCAACAGCCTTGTGGCCTCAGAACTAGACAGCTTTTTCTCCCCAACTTCTGCTAACTTGGATCATGTATATTCAGCCTTTGCTAACTTTTCATCAAAGTAGCGAAGTAGCAAAGTAGTTGGGGTTACCATAGACACTAAACTGTCCATCTCACATTGCTAAAGTGACACGCTCATGTCAGTTTTTCCTTTACAACATCAGAAGAATTTGTCCATTTCCATCTTCAGAGATGACTCATGTGATTGATTGGTCCTTTGTCATTTTGAGACTGGACTATTGCAACTCACTGCCTCTGAGTGCCATTTGAACACTGCACTAATCCAGAGTCCCTTCTGAATTCAGAGTCCTGCAACCTCAATACCCACAAGGGGGTGATTTCTGAAATCACTGGTGGAAGGGTGAACACAGACTGAAAGCCAGGTGGTGCAAATGCTCTGGTGATTCCTGTGGCCAATGCAGATATGTCCTCCTGTCCTCCCAGGAACCATCATTGGAGGTGCAGCCCCCCGTCTGCCCTGGTCGTCCTGCTCCCTTGCTTGCCACCTGGATCCTCAGCAGGGAGTGAAACAGTGCAGACAAGGACTGAGCACCCTCATCACCACCATCAACAACAAATCCTTTGCACAGGCTATGTCCTCCCCCCTTCATCTTTCTCTTTCTTCTTCTCTATGACAATCATCGAACTCCAATATGCTGACGACACTGTTGGCATATCCCTCTGTCCTGCAGGCCTTCAAAGGACCATTATGTCCCTTCATATGGCCTATACATGGATGGGACTAACCATCAATGTCTCGAAAACTCTGACCCTGCAGTCTTCACTGTTCCACAATGAGCCCCCAGTGGCCATCACAATCGACAATGCAGTACTGGAGAACACAAGCTCTTTCATGTACCTCAGTAGCATTCTCTCTGATGATGTCTCATTGAATGAAGAGATCACCTCCTGTATCAGGCATGCTTCTTCAGCATTTGGCCACCTCCATAAGCGCGTCTTCACAAACCACAACCTCTGCATCTGCACAAAGGTCGTAGTCTATCATGCAGTCTGCCTCGACCCTTCTGTACAGATGTGAAGCCTGGATGTTGTACAGGAAGCAAATCAAGTCCCTCAAAGCCTTCCATATGCATTGCCTCCAATGCATCCTCAGAGTTACTTGGGAGGACAGGATCCCCCACACACAGATCCTCATCAAGGCTAACTCCACAAGTGTGGAGTCCATGATTCTCCATCGTGTCCTCCGATGGACCGGACATGTCATCCAAATGGCCATAAGCAATAAGTAATCCACAGTGCAGTTGCATGACTTTAAACCTCATTGTTTTAAACCTAATTGCTACAGTCCTTTCACTGGCTTCCTGTTGCTGCCCGCATCCAATTTAAAACACTGATGCTTACCTACAAAGCCAAAAATGGACCAGCACCCATCTACCTTCAAACCTTTATCACACCCTGCACTACACCATACTCCCTCAAAGCATCAGCATTGCTTGGTTGGACCTACAATCTTTCAGGGTACAAGACTGCATCAGTGCATCAAGGCAATTCTCTATTCTGGCACCTAGGTGGTGGAATGAACATCTCTAGATGTCTGAACAGTTGAGTCACTGGCAGACTTCAAATGACAACGTCAATACAACGTCAAGACTCTTCATGAAGTACATAAATTAGCATTTTGTTTAAAAAAAAATTCCATGTATGCTGGCTCATTATTTGCCCACTCCTGTCTCAGTTAGTGACATACTTCCTCCCAAAAAAGAGATAAGTCCTTGACTGTCTACTCCCATGGGTTCAGCAGTCTACATTTAAAAAGAAAAAAAAAAGAAAAAAAAGAAAAACCCTGAGGTATGCATTCTTGTTGATATTTTATGAAGTTTATTTTTGTGCTTTTACAAAAAATAAGCTTCATATGTAAATAAGAGCTATTTTCATTGCCTGTTTTTTTACATATAAAATGGATTGCACATATCTTGTAAAATAAGCATTGCATGTCTGAACCTTTCAGTAACTGATGTGTCACACTTAAGAAGCAACGGACTCATTTCCTGAAATTGTGGGTCAGTTTCACATCAGCTAAATTTAATTTCCAGCTCCACTCTAATGACATCTATTCAAAATAAACAACCTCAGATTCGGCATCTAATCCTGAAGATAAATACGCATACACAATTTTACCACAGGTCTTTCAACACTCTAATTTTATAAAACTCATGACAACACATCCTTGAAAGATGACAACGTCAAAACTAGACTACTACTATAAATACAGTATGACCATCCAAAGCTATTAAAATACAGATTTAAATAGGCATATATAAGTACTGTAAGCCATTTCTTTCCATATTCCCTGCCTCTGTAGCAGAATTTATCACTTCAACATGTCTATGTAAATGTGTTGGTGGTAGTGTTTTTGCAGCCTGGTTTCTATTTGAATTACTGATTGATTGATTGATTGATTGATTGATTGATTGAATGATTGAATGATTGATTGATTGATTGATTGTAGTGTTTATTTCAAATATGAAAAGCAAAATAATAAAAATAAAATAAAAATGTAAACATAATACATAGAAATACATATTCGAAAAGGAGTGAGAAGAAGTATAACTTATAAACTCCCACCCCTTCTCCTTAAATAATGAATAATAATAACAAGCTTCCTTGTTACCTGTCTAGATGCCCATGCCTGATACTTATTACTTATAAATGTAATTGAATGAGGCATTGTTATGCAGGATTAAAGCACAGATAATAAAACTGTAAAGAAAGAGAAATTAAGCCCTTCCATTAGTTTTTCCTTCAGCTTCTGACTCTGCATTCAGCTGTACAAAACATTTAGCCATGGAATGTGAGATGTCTTAAACACACAGATTAAGGAGGACAGCTGAAGAGGAAAGAAAAGGAGGAGGGAGGTGGAAGAGCGAAAGCTGCTCCTCATCGACTCATTCTGTCTGATTCACTCTGTATATGTGCATTAAACACAGACAGAAACAGTAGTATATGTGTGCGAATGTGTGGTGTGATAAGGTCAGAAAAAGACTGTGTTTCACACATGGATGTGAGATACCAGTAAAATGTTAGTGGTGAAATATATTTTGCTTAGCTACTGGTGGTCAGTGTGACCAAAATTGGGTTCACTGACCTTTATTTTACCCTTATGATTTACAAATATATCAATCTGTTCATTTTAAACCTCTAAACAGTGGAATTTAAATATTTAGAAATTGTCAGAATTACAACATTCCTTATTTCCCAGGGAAACATGCCGGGGGTGGGGGAGAAGAAAAAGAAAAAATTGTGAGGAAACGCCAATATTTATTTATTTATTTATTTATTTTCAGAACAAGTCCAACCCTGAGGACAAATCCCAACTACTAATTGACAGTTAAATAATAAACCAGACGACATGTTTGGTACCAGAGGATAAATTATGGAAAGGGCTATAGAATTAGTGACAGCTGAGCAAGCAAACACTTGAAGGAATGTGGCCTTTCCCCTCTTCACCCATCAGTCCTGTCTGTTTGTCTTCAGGAGCACTGCACCCACTTCTGAGACATTCTGCTGGCCACTAGTGCTCACCAGACCACTTTTCGTTATAGCCATCTATACACACCAACATCAAGGCTCTATCCACAAAAGGTATGGTATATATTTTGTCTCTTGTTTTACCTCCTTTTCATCAAAAGCTATCATGTAATCAGATTTGGTCTGGGTGTACCTGTTGGTGGATTATATTTCCTAGGGTTAGGGTTAGGTTACCGATTTCATGTAAAGCTCCATTCTGATAGGCTAAAACTACTGGGGTTTTGAGTTTCAAACATAATGTTTTATTACACAAAGCAGGGCTGAATACCCTGGATGCATTTCCATATAACACCAAGCTACATTAAATTGTGCGTCAAAGCTTGTCTTTTTCTGTTTCAAATGAAGCTCAAAGATTTATTATTTTTTTGCATCTTATTGTACACTCCTGTGCAAAAAAATAAATAAGGCCAAACCTAATGTTTTTCAAATGGAGTTTGCCTCAATTTTTCTTTTTGCATAGGAGTTTATAGCTTGTCATACCATACTTGTTCCTTTTTTGTTGCCTTTCATTTGCAATATTAATAACTGAAAAGCTGCATCGGACTACTCTTAGCATATAATATAAAAACCAGTTTTGATTTTCCTTTTTATCTAATTAAATTTATGAATATAGAGTCATTTGCCAAAATAACACAATGTTCTTCTATGGATGTGGTCTCAAAATGTTTAGACTTCAGGGAAATTCCCTCATTTTATTACCATCTTAAGCAAAAAAAAAAAAAAATCCGCTGCACACAGACACAGCTGTGTTAGCAAAACAAACACTGTTTCTGCATTCTTCCCAAAGATACCTTTTGTAGTTAATTAGGCCTGTTAATAAGCTTTACTATGCAATTATACCCTTTCGTTTTTGAGTTTGTGGTACTCATATCTTCAGTCATATGTGTATCTGGTGTTAGGAGGTATGAGAAGTCAGTGGAAGAGTACACAACAATTTATCCATACTGGAACTATCAAGGATGATGTGGTTGGATGTTATTCAGTTTCATAGAAATGAGGTTGTAAGAAAAATAAGAAAGATTTAACCACAACCTCATCCAACTCTTAACCTTGCACTGTTTTTTAATGAGTCATACAAATTGTTAGAAAATTGTAAGCTGTTGCTGTAAATAACTCATTGGCTTGACAATTACTTGGCATTCAGGTTACAGGCCTTTAGAGTATGCTGTGGTGAACATATTCACAAATTATCAGAGGACAGGAAACAGTGAAATCGTAAATGGTGAACAAATTGACAAAAAGCACTTGATGTATTTTTTTTTTATTATATAACGATAAGTAGCACTGTTTGAGACTGAATAAAAAGTTAGCTTAATTTTTTATTTCAAAATCACAACACAATAATTAACAGCAAATATATCTGATGTAGGAAAGTATTATTGTCTACTAGTTACCAGTGAAATTGCAGATGTTTGATGATTAACTATAAAGGTTCAGAACATATGAGAGGACATAGACTAGCGACATTTCTTCTGCCTTCATAATTGCTTGTTTGTATAAATTCATATTTGCAAACTGCTAATAAAAGTTCCTGGTAAGACGAGAAATAGATTTAATTGCTATATTTAATACCTAACTTCCATAAAACTTATTATAATCACGTCAACTTTTTTGAATGATATGTGCTGTAAGGTCTGGGTGGAGATATAAGCACTAAATGTACAACTGTAATTTGGAGGTTATTCTTCATCTTTCTCTCAGATGGCACTGTATGTAATGGTTGCTGTGGCTCTGCTTGGTTCCTGTTGGGCAGCTCCTCCAGTTGATTCTGATCCAGTGAATTATGATGTGGATTCAGAAACATGGGACCTGAACAACTATGGAGAAACCTATGGCTATGATGACTTGGATGAGGAAGTTGAGAATGCAGGGATTTTGGTTAGTGTGTAAAACCATCAGTGTCATCTAAACACACGCTTCAATAGAAGAGATTAGACATGAGGAAAATCTGACTTATTTTTACCAAGTCGTTAACATGGTTAATATCACACATTTGCTTATATTTAAATAGGGACCGACAAATAGTGCAGAATTTTGACTAGCTATGAAATATTCACAATATGAAACATTTACTTTCTTTGTTTTAATATTCCCAAATTCTAAAACTTTCTGTTTATTTCCAATTTTAAATGAAAAAATCCCAGATATTCAATTTGGTCTTGGACTATAATTTAGCAATCTCACATGAGAGGGAGGGGTGGCATGGTGGTGTAGTGGTTTGCACTGTCTCCTCACAGCAAGAAGGTTCTGGGTTCGAGTGGCTGACACGGGCCTTTCTGTGTGGAGTTTGCATGTTCTCCCCATGTCTACGTGAGTTTCTCTCACAGTCCAAAGACATGCAAGTTAGGTTAATTAGTGGCTCTAAATTGACCATAGGTGTGAGTGTGAATGGTTGTTTGTCTCTATGTGTCAGCCCTGCAATGATCTGGTGA
>JANZLB010000019.1:25520084-25530899 GCA_026167865.1 Notarius quadriscutis
GGAGCAGCTCTTATTTAGGGGTTTCATACGAAAGGGGGTGAATACCTATGCACACTCCAGATTTCTGTTTTTTCATCCTAAATATTGTTTGTGCCACAATAAAAAAAAAAATTGTGCACCTTTAAAGTGGTAGGCATGTTGTGTAAATCAAATGGTGCTAACGCTCCAAAAATCCATTTTAATTCCAGCTTGTAATGTGACAAAACAGGACAAACATGAAGGGAGATGAATACTTTTGCAAGACACTGTACACACACATGTGTATATACACATATACACAGACATGTATAGGGCCTGTATGTCTTCTGGTATGTATGGGGTTAGCTGATTGGGCACCTCTGCCAGTCATGCTGACAAGTGACGAATGAAAGCTGGTCTTTTCATGCACAGCAGTCTGACTACCTGATCACTTCCAAAACTGCTTTTTTGCATTTCACATGCCAAGATTTTCTGATTGCTTTAACAAGGTTTCCAAGCCTACAGACATATGACAGCTGCTGTTATTACATCCATGTACATATAATTATTGATCTCTTCTGTATGCAATTTATACATCATGTGCCTGATTGCTCATTTGTGTAATCATGTCAGATTATGATGGAAGAAGTACAAGGACACCAAAGAAAAGAAAACGTGCATTCTAAAACAAAGTTTAATAAAGAGTGGTCTTTTGCATTTCCATGTATATCGCCTGTGAAATATCAGCCAGGCAAAGCTTTCTGCATCGAGAGTATATATTATTTTTAGTAACTTATTTACAAGATCTAGGCCTAATGCTTAAATTTCCCTTAATATTTCTGGTTTGTAAAGAGATCCATATTTTGGAAATATCTCAGCATTTTAAGGTATCTAAAATCTAGATCTGCATCTGCTAGACTCTAGTGTAAGCCTATAATAGCCTAATATCTGTAATGATCTAAAACTAATGTGTAATTTATCAAATGTCAAGGTCTTTGCCAGTCAAAATAAACTTGGTGCTGCTTGGTGCTACCAGACACTAAACATGTGCTGTTATTAACTACCAACAGATACATGATCCACATGCAAGTTTTGATTCCAATATAAATGTCATAAAATAAGCTAAAATGTTTGGAAATAACATATTTCAATGCCATTAAAACAATTCTGGGGGAGACCCCCTGACCCCCTGGCAGGAAAGGAATACCCCCTCCCAGACCCTCCCCCCTTGGCGGTTTTGCTGCTGTCAATCGTCTACTTCGCATCCTCAGCCTCCGACATCACTTCAAAAGTGGGCCAGTATTTGAAAGTTGAAAACTTGGGACCTATGCACCTGATGTTTACCGATTTATGCAAAAATCATAACATGGATGCAAGTATTTTTGTTTATTTTCCATTTTCACTTGGGTATGGTTGCATTTTTGTACCATTTAAGGTTATTTTAATTAATTCATTCATTCATTCATCTTCATTTTATCTAGTGGTTATCCTGGGAACACTGGGCATGAAGTGGGAATATACTGAGGATGGGATACCAGTCCATAACAGGGCACCATATACACACATTCCTACACACCTGGGGCAATTTAGGGTAACCAGTCCACCGACCTGAATGTTTTCAGGAGGTGGGAGGAAACCGGAGAAGAAAACTCATGCACACCCAGGGAGAACCTACAAAACTCCGTACAGATGCTAACCCAAGCTCAGGATCAAACCAGAGAACCCTGCAGCTCTGAGGCAGCAATGCTATCAACTGTACCACCCAATTTCAGATAGAAAATGCTAAAGAAACAAGGTATTTTTATTCCAAATTTACAACAAATAATGCCTTCAAAAATATGCACGATGTATAATCATAGTCAGTAAAGCACCATTGGTGTGTGGATGCAATGTGTGGATCTGTAAAAAAGTGTGGACGCAAAGTTTTGTTCAATGCAGGTACTCACTATCACACCCGATTTCAGATTCAGAAAATTAGCAGTGCTTATACCAACTCTTTGTAACTGCTTGGATGGCCACTATTGGAATGTTCAAATGGTTTAGATGAAGTGTTCATGAAGAAAAAAAAATCGATTACACTAGCTTTAATGGCAAAATGTTTAAATGGGAATCTGTACCATGCAATTATCATTCCTACTCCTGCATTATTAATAACACAGCGCTGATATTATCGTAACAGTCTGACAAGTCTGTCATTATCTCAAAATACTTAATGGACGACATAGATTTGCAAAGCTTCAGATTACCATGTTTTATACTAGCATTAGAACACACTGAGAGAAACTCGCTGTCACACAGGACATGTATTGTATTGAATATCAAAGTGTCCTCCATAGGTACTAGCACCCCTTGTAAAGGTTAGTAAAAAGGGCTAAAAAAATACATCTTTTGGTGATGTAGCTTCATCTCACACTGAAAAAAAAAATAGAAAAAGCCAACCTTAATTGAAATAAAGCTATTCACAGAAAAACAAATCTCTCATCAAGAAATAATTATTTTCAACAAAAATGCATGTGCCACTATTATTGGCACCCCTGGAAATTATAGTGAACACAACGTAACTGAAGCATGATTCCCATTTAAATTGTAAATTTTTGAGTTGATTGGAGTGTGTTGGAACTTTCAAGCTATAATCCATGACTTCTTGATCAACTGGGGTACAAATGTGAGGTGGCCAAATTCCCTTAGTCATCCATCAACATGGGAAAAATAAGATAAAACACACACCAAATGATGGAGAAGTGTGTTGATCTTTTTAAGTCAGGGAATGTTTATTTTAATAAATAAATAAAGCTACCTGCCTGAAAAGGTCAATTTCTACTGTTAGGGCAATAATTTAAAAAAAGTGGACATCAACTGGAATTGTTACAAACTTGCCTGGAGGAGGACCCAAGTTTATTTTGCCTCTACATACAATAAGGAGGATGATAAGAGAGACAAAAAAAAAAAATCCCCAAGGATCACAGTTGGTGAATTACAAGAAAAAGTTAAATCTTGGGATTTCCAAGTCTCTAAAACCATCAATAGACTCCACCTCCATGCCAACAGATTATTTGAAAGGAAGCCTTTTCTGTCAGTTAACCACAAACATAAGCACCTGGAGTTTGCCAAACAATACTACAACTTTGACTGGAACCGTGTTCTATGGTCTGATGAAACAAAAATGGAGCTTTTTGGCAATAAACACTCAAGCTGAGTTTGGTGTTAAAAAGAAGGATGGCGATAATGAAAAAAAACCCTATCCCAACTGTAAAATATGGTGGAAGCTCTGTGATGTTTTGGGGCTGTTTTTCCTCCAAAGGCCCTGGAAACCTTGGGTACATGGCATCATGGACTCCATGAAATACCAGGACATTTTAAATCAAAGTCTGGCTGCCTCTGCCAGGATACTAAAACTGGGTCGTCATTAGATCTTCCAGTAGGACAATGATCCAAAGCACATGTCCAAATCAAGTTAAAAATGGTTAGCTGACCACAGAATCAAGCTTCTGCCATGGCCATCTCAGTCCCCTGACCCCATTGAAAACCTGTGGGGTGAGCTAAAGAGGAGAGTGCACAAGAGAGGGCCTAGGACCCTGGATGATATGGAGAGATTGTGTAAAGAGGATGGTCTCAGATGCCCTGCTCTGTCTCTCCAACCTTATAAAATGTTACAGGAGAAGGCTCAGTGCTGTTTTACTGGCAAAGGCAGGTTGTACAAAGTATTAAATGTAGGAGTGCTAATAATAGAGGCACATGTGTTTCTATTGAAAATAATTCTTTTTTTGATGAGAGATTTGTTTTTCTCTGAATAAACTTATTTTAATTAAAGGTTGGATTTTTCTCATTTTTTTCAGTGTGAGATGAAGCTACCTCACCAAAAGGTGGATGTTTTCTCACCCTTTTTATTAATCTTTACAGGGGGGCAATATTCATGGAGGGCACTGTAAATATTATATATTATATTATATCACAGGATGACAGAATTCTCAAAAGGAATTGGTCAGAAACTGTTGATTAATTTTCTATGACAACAATTCTGGCCATCATTCAAATCACAGGTTTATTTTAACGTGCTCACCCTAATATAATTATACAGTATTATTGTTTCTGTAGTAACAAGTCATTTACAGGGACTTGTATTCAGGATGAACAAAAAAATATATTTTTTAAATTGTCGTTATTTAACATATAATCTTTTATAAGTTGAATTATTCTGTTAAGAGACATTTATTTAACATTTATGGAGTCTCCAGTGTCAGTGCTTTGTAACAGTTATCACATTTTCCATCAGTGAAAAGTTTTCAAGACAGTAGATTCTTATTAACTTCAAGACAGGGAACATTTGTAGCTGCTATACTATAAGTGATAGCATGAGCTCAGTTGTTTTGCAAATGTTCGACAACATTAAATGTAACTGTAAAGTGATTTTTAAAAGGGTTGGCATTCTTTAATAAATCAAGAATTTAAATTATCGGCAACCTGAATTTCTAAAACAATTCAAGAAGTGCTAATCAAAATAATCAAAATCAACTTTGAGTCACATCATGTCATCCTGTTGTTGATTATTGTTCTATCACAATGCTTCCAATCATGTTTTACTCATTACATAATGACTAATTGTAGTGTGTAACATAACTAAAGTCAATCTGTCTCAATTTCCCTATATCTGCATGAATAATCTTGTATTCATGCATGTTTTTTGCATTATTTGTCATCATATTTCTGTCTTTCTGTGTGAGTGAGATGCAGAGAGAAAGATTGTGAGAGGCAGAGTCACCACTGCTAAAACAAATATCCAATTCCCCCCTCAAAGTGATCAATACTGCAAGATGGCTGGAGACATATTATGCATTGATTTTTCCATTGACCCTATGTCACCTAGTCTCTGCACTCTGATGCACCCTGATACTGACTACAGGGATATTCCCAGTTGAAGTAGACATTCTTCATTTATTACATCTATTACATATTGTATATAAGCAAGGCAAATCAATGTGAAGAAAAAGAAAGCGCAAAACATTTCAAAACATGTCCCTGTTTTTGTTCCAAATGACTGATCCACACCCTATCCTCCTTTCTCACAGGGAATCCCAGCAGCTCTTCACTTTTTCCTAACGTCACAACTCAGGAAGTGCTGGTCTCACTCCAGATTCCAGGGTCGAAGGCTTCTCTGCTGTCCAACTTTTCTCTCTGTGCTGACTCAGTCTGCCTCCTGGCAGTTCTGTTCTCTGTGGCACCGCATGTCAACAGTTGGCCATTTGGAAGAGGAACAGCTTTAGTGCAGCAGTGGGAGGCTGAGGATGATGCGACAAACACTCAGTTGTGCAGATTCTCGAGCTACAACAAAACATGACACAATGAATAAAGAAAGCAGACTTGAAAAACAATTGGGAGAGATACTGACTGGATCAGTTTAAACCTGAGGGAAGCACTGAGTTGTCAGAAGGTAGATACCTGATAAAACTCCCAAATAAAACAACCCAAATCAAAGTGTAGTGTTGATCCCTGTGACACGTTAGCAAAAATCTGTTTGCGAATCAGAAGCCATATGTGATTTCCATGAGATTACACACCCTAAAGTTATGCAGTAATCCAGTTCATCCTCCTTCTACTTATCTTTCCTTAATGCTGTGATGGATGTATAAATCCTCTAGTTGTGTGATTCACTGAATAATTGTATGCTATAAGACTTTCATCTAATTCTAGATTTTAGCAGATATACATTTGCTGTTTATGCACCTCCATATTGCTATATTCAAGCACTGACTGCCAGTATTTGTTTGCCATTAGTGCATCAATTTGAATTTAAGTAGCTGGTACAGCAGAGCAAGCACCCATTTCAGAAATGCTCAATCAAATATAATGACAAGACCTTGCTAAGAAGACCTTTAATGGAACCGGGCAGGTGATTACATTGGTGCACAAGGGTGGGGGTGATGATCAGTAAACCGGGGAATATAAACATAAATAGGTGACATTCTTTTTTAAAGGATGAAATTATTGCACTCATGCCTAATTGCTATTTAAGGTTGTTATATGAAATAAGGCAAGCAGTAATGATGTAACAAGAATAGATTATTCATATAGAACAGATATTCTTAGCAGACACAAATGAAGATATGATTAGGAGGTACACAACTATAGTAGTTTTTTTGTTAAGAAACATTGCCAAAAAGGTTCATAGGGTGTCTGTTTGAGAACAGGGGTGTGCATCAGGACTGAGAAACTGCAGGACGCAGCAAAAAAAAAGTCATATGAGTAAGAGAGTTTTTTTCAGCGGTCAGATATGAAGCTGGTGGAACAAAGAAAGAGCAAGAATGTACACCATTCAAGTCACCCTTAGTAACTCCCCGGTCAGGGTTGCAGTGGTTTAAATTAGGCTACTAGTTACCTCCGCCAACTTTGTTGGAGGAACTCATGTTTTCATTTCCATTTCTTTGTTTATTTGCCTGTTCCCAACATAACTCAAAAAGTAGTAAATTAATTTTGATGAAATTTTGAGGAAAGGTGGGCCATGGGACAAGGAACAATTGATTATATTTTGATGCAAATCTAGATACATATGTAGGTCCAGGAACTCTTTTGTCTGTTCCCAATGTAACTCCAAAAGAAGTGAATGGATTTTGATGAAATTTGGTGTGCAGCTTTAGTATTATCCGTGGTTCAAGAGATTTGATTTTGATGTTGATAATACGTGGCTTGACGGAGGTATGCACTCTACTGTGTGTGCTTCTAGTTTGTTTATGTGTTAGGGAAAGAACCAAATAAATTCATAAGAAAATATTATGGGAAGGTACAAACAAAAACAATAGTTGATGCCAGTTTTGAACTCGAGTGATGTAGCTGAAGTTGAAAAAGTGTCAACTATCATACTGATAGGGTTCATAGTTCTCCTTCTGAGATTTTTGCGAGTGTTTTCAAGTCATCGCCCTGGGGAGGACCATCTGGCGGCAGTTCTGGTGGCAGGCAGACATCATGCCTCTTCTCTCTCTCTCTCTCTCCCTCCTGCCCTCCTCCCTGTCCCTGCACCACGGAAGCGAGGGCCAGCCCCCCACAGCCAGCTCACTGAGTCCATGCCCTCCCCTTACCCTTGTGTGCCTGTGTCTCCTCCCCTGCAGGTAAGTGATCCCGTGCTACCAGTGTAGAGGTGAGGCCTAGGCCAGTGTGCTGGCGCTATGGGGAGCCTGAGCACTTCCAGGACCAGTGTCATGCGATAGAAGTGGGGGCAGTGGTCTGGATCCCCAACACATCAAAGACCGCCCCCGATCGAGATGCGGTGTACCACATACCAGTGAGTATCCAAAGGGGTACATACCACGCATTGGTGGATTCAGGGTGTAAACAGACCTCTATCTGCCAAAGCTTGGTGCAAGGTGAGGCACTGGGTATAGCACATTCGGTGAAGGTTCTGTGTGTACACAGGGATGTTCATGAGCACCCACTGGTGGTTGTCCAGATCCAATTTTGGGGGAAAAAGCATAGTGTGGAGGTGGCGGTTAGGCCGCACCTCACCCACCCACTAATTCTGGGAACAGATTGGCTGGGATTTAAGGATTTAATTGAGCGAGTGGTTTTAGGTGGATCCTGCAATAATGCATCACAGGGGGATCCTAGCATAACGTTGACTGGGGAGGCTGTCCAAGAGCCATCTACGTCAGATTTGCATCATAGTGACATGGAGAGTGGGGAGTGCCCCAGCCCTCCTCTTTCTCTTGGGAAGTTCCCAGAGTATTTCCCTCTCAAGCAGGGGCAGGATGAGTCTTGGTGACATGCTTTTGACCAAGTAAGAGTAGTTGATGATCAAACCCTCCAGCCTAACATTGTGCTTTCCTTCCTATACTTTTTGATAATTAAGGATAGACTGTATCGAGTGACACAGGACACTCAGTCTGGAAAAAAGTGACATAGTTGTTGGTCCAAAAGAGCCTCAGGGAACTTATATTCCACCCTATGGCAGGACACCTAGACCAAGATAAAACATTAACCTGTCTCATGGCTCATTTTTACACATGGCAAGTTGGGGATGTCAACTATGAGGTGAAGCGTATGAATGGGGGTGGGGAGCTGCAGATATTCCACCTCAATCTGCTTAAACTATGGAATGAAGGGGTCCCCATGGCATTGGCGATGGTCGTTCTGGAGATTGTGGAGCTGGGACCGGAGGTAAAAACAAATGGAGCTGCTCGATCCACCCCAGTCCCCTGTGGAGACGACCCCTCGCCATCCCAACTCATGGAGGTTGCCAAGTTGCAAGCAGAATTTTCTGACATGTTTCCACCCCTTCCTGGTTGCACCACATTGAGACGCCCCCAGAGGGTCCATGCGTAACCACCCATACCGTTTATCCGAACACAAAAAAATGTAGTTAGGGACTGGGGGCTGTTTTGTCCTAGATGGTGAAGGGGAGGAGCATCCAGTGCTGTACATTAGTTGCAAACACTTGGCGCAAGAGAGTAAGTACAGCACTATTGACAGCACTATAATAAGGAGTGTCTGGCCATCAAGTGGGCAGTCCTCACCTTCTGGTACTACTTGCTGGGGTACTCTTTCACTCTCTGTTCGGATCATGCCCCGCTCCAGTGGCTCCACTGCATGAAGGATGCCAATGCGCAGATCACCAGCTGACATCTAGCCTTACAGCCCTTCAAGTTCGAGGTGGTCCACAGGCTGGGGGTGCAGATGGTTGTGGCTGATTACCTCTCCTGCCAGGGGGGAGTCAGCTGCAAGCCAGATGGCTCCCTGGCCTGAGTTGGGTGGTGGGGGTATGTGGCAGCGGGGGCATGGTTGAGCACCAGTTTGTGAATGGAGGGCAAAGCCAGGGAAAGCAAGTGGCAAGTGATCACACCTGTGTCGTATTAATGATATGTGTGTGTGTGTGTGTGTGTGTCTTGCAGTGACAGCTGAGGGTTTATATGGTGGGAGGAAGAAGAGAGGAAGGGAGCTTCCTTGCACACCATCTTGTGTGTGTGTGTGTATGTGTGTGTGTGTGTGTGTGTGTGTGTGTGTGTGTGTGTGTGTGTGTGTGTGTGAGCATGCATGTGTATTTAAGCTGAAAAGCCAAAATAAAAGAAGTGTTTGGAACAGGGCTTCCTGAAGCCCACCTGCCACAGGGCTTCAGTGTTCCACCCTACTGCAGGGACTGTTACACCCCCAAAAAACAAATGTTCAGTTTAAGTTGTACCCACTTCAGGTTTAAATTAGAATACAGGTAAGATACAGATATTTGAAGCACTAAACAGATACAGATGTGGACACCCTCGTAAGCAGATGCTATGATATACCCATATATATATGATATTCCTGCAAATGTACACCAGACACTTTGATGTTTTAATGCCTTTATTTGCTCGACATTATCCAAGAGACATAACAGAACCTTTATATTTACTGCTGGCAAATGCTAATGCTGGTTCACTGAAAGGTTATTCCATTACAGCCAATAGAAAAGATGAACTCTTAAGTACAGTATTCTGTAATGCAGTTTTTATCACCTGTCAGTCTCTCTCAGACAGTCTCTCTCAAGCACATAATCATTATACTATAGTTGGCTCAACATCCAAGGAGAGAATGCTTCTGAGACGTCTCTGTATTTCCCATTTCTCTCTTCTACTCTACACATGGAGGGGAGATCCCTCTTCAAAACATTGTTTAATTGCTTTTTTCCCTCTTCCCCACTTGTTCTTTTTCATTTCCCTACATTGAGGACAGGAAATGACACCTCTTTTCTAAGCTTCCATACAAAAATAATTGGTCAGACATGTCTGTGAACATGGATGGGAGTCAACATCCTTTCCTGCTAGTGTTATTCATGTCTAAATCATCCTGAGATCATTGGTGAAAGCACTGATAGAATACACTGGAAGAACTGTCTGAAGGAAAGACTGCAGTTAATGGCCAGTGGATTCCTCGGGGAGTTCCCACTTTTAATATACTAATATACATGACAATGGATGTTTTATGAGGCATATCTTAATGTTCACATCGCTGAAAAATAGCTAAGTGACTGCAGCATGCAAACACAGCAATGCCACTGACAGGCTTATTAATATATAAAGGAGCTTGTGTGGGCCATCTAGTCTCCCAATGGCAGATGCTGAGGAGGTTTGTTTTTGATTAACTTAACTCAGCAACATGCATCTAATACATTGAGAAAAATATATTAAACGCTAATTATTTCACCCATATAAACCTGATAAATAGTCTTTGTTTTTGTGCCTGTGTCCATACTTATGTCAGTATTCATCTGGATTCATGGCCTTCACAATGACAATCAGACAGATTGTAAGGATAGTAAGATAAATGTGTGTGTGTGTGTGTTGAGGTTTGTGCGTGTATACTGTATGTTGGTACGTATTGAACGGGGCTTGGTCTCCCTCAGCTGCAGTATCTTAAGCTTTGATACTGGCAGCTGTATGAAGAGCTGGAGCTCTGCTAGTGTTTGATGTGAGCACCCAGGCACAGGAGTGTGTGTGTGTGTGCATGTGTGTGTGTGTAGACTGAATATTAATGACAAGGCAGTGGTGCTAGGCGTGGGAGAGAGGGGGAAAGGTCTAACACAGCCTACGTTAGTGATGTTACTCAAGAGACGCTCCACAGCAACAGCAACGCAATTTCACACTTTATTTGTTGAGGTGAAGGGATGCAGCTTTAAACATATCACAATTCCAGCTAAATGTTAATTCATACTCAGGGTACAAAAGGGTATTAAAGTGTGAGTTACAGTGTAAAGTAGTTATCTCCAATGGCATCTCATATTTCTCAGAAATGCATAAAATATATAGGAATTCAAACAATAAATGGATTTGACTTTGGATGTTGTATATCTATAACGAGTGTGGGTGTGTGTGTGTGGGGGGGGGGGGGGGGGGGTTCACC
>JANZLB010000019.1:26094224-26104361 GCA_026167865.1 Notarius quadriscutis
CTGTATATTTATTCTAATCTAAAGCAGTGAACGTGTGTGCAGTGTGACAGAGAGAGAGAGAGAGAGAGAGAGAGAGAGAGAGAGAGCATGCAGTGTGCAGAATAAATAATAAATACATACATTTGAGGGTAAATTATATGGATCTGTGATACATATTCCAGCTTTTGGATGTAATGCGATCTACTGGGATAATCTAAATTTTTAATTAGCACGATGTTTTCCATGTATTTCCATCTGGTATGACACAGTTCCATGTTATGCTAATTATTTAAAGCTCCTCGCGTTTAAAAAAAAAAAAAAAAGCTCTTTGCATTCGGCTATTTCCATAGGGCCATACTGTTTACTTCAAGAGTTAGGAAAATGGAAACTGGAGCAAAATGGAGAAAAGCAACCCTCAGTACATCAAAATGATCACATCTTATCTTCATGATATTGTTCTTGCAAGACATAGGAAAATTCCATGCACAATAAAATTTTTTGAAAATTTCAGATGACTTTGCAGTCAGCATTTTTAACACAGCAAACAAGTGAATGTTAACAAAAGTGTGGGTGCAGGGAACCTCCTATTTGACTAGAACTGCATAAGAATTTCATCAGTATCATCAAATTCTAATCAGACCTGATAGTGTAATTAAAATGAAAACAAGCTAAGGTACAGTCTGAAAATACTCTTTAGCCATGTAGTTCTATATGGTTCTGGTCTAATGGGTTGCCTCTATCTAAATAATTTACATAATTGCATGTGAATCAGGGATATTTTGCTGGGTGCATATTTTGACTGTGGTCACCAGCTGACAACCCCTTGCTCATAAACTGTTCAGAATGTCTTTACAAACAGTAGTGAGTTATGTGTATATTATCAGTGCAATTTATGTTTAAAAAAATTCCTATAAATCTGTGAGGCTAGCAAACTGGATGATATCAACAGAATCCCCGCTTCACAAGAGGCCACATCATCTAAAACAGTGCAGAACATTGGGAAAAAGAAAACCCACCAGATTTCTTTCTTCAAAGACAGTGATATGTGTTAGATGCTATTGTACATCTTCTCCCACCAATGGTTTTCCAATACAGAGTGTAAGAGCAATATGCATATTACACCTATTCTTCCAGTACCTGTCCATTTTAGATGAAGGTCAGAGCACAAATGTTGTTTAAACATCTGCCTGGCAGAGGTATTTCTTAGGGAAGACATAGCAAGCATAATAAAAGCAGATGTTCATCTCAGTGACCAATGAAATGGCCACCTGCCAAGTTGGACCTGCACAGTTTGTTCTTGATAAAAGGATCTATGGAGCCACAGAAGGGACATGGAGGGAGAAAAAATACATACTTTTTTGTCACCTATGTGAAAACTGCCAAGCATTGATTTAATGTCTTTATATTTGAGGCCAAACGCAAAATGAAATTCTACAAAATGTATGCAAGAACTTGCACAGTTTTTTATTTAGGTCAGTGTATTTTAGCAACATGGAAACAGGGCTGTATTGGAGGCACATAATGTCAGGTCCGTGTGCATTTGCACTCAGAGTGCGCAGTGGCTGACCTTGAACTCACATGCAGCACTGTACTGCGTTCAAGCTCATTTAAGACTAATTGATATCAAACACCTGTTCCGGATCAGAGTCCAATTAGGTCATGCATATAGGGACCTTGAACACATACATACTTTGCAAGGTATGCACTCAGTGTCACGTACATGTTATTACCAAGGTGTTGGAAGTTTGCATTGTTACTCTGGTTTTGACTCTGTTTCCTGACTACATCCATTGCCTTGTCTTGTATAATCTGTTTGCTCATCACATGACCCCTCCCTGTTCTAGATTATCCTCTATGCCTTGTGTTTTTGGAATTGCTTGCCAGTCTGCTTTTAATAAACTGTCTTCCTGTACCTACAGTACATCCATTTCACTCCAGTGGTTTACATGACCCAATACCTTGCTGACAACATGGATGTAGCAAAGGAGAGCAGGAATGCCAAACAACACCATGTCAAAGTTTCTGTTCCTCTACAGTGTATTTCAAAATTATTGATCCCCCTTGGTGTTTGTCCTTGTTTTGTGCATTACAAGCTGGAATTATAATGGATTTTTTTTTTTTGGGGGGGGGGGGTTAGCATCATTTGGTTTATGCAACATGCTTACCACTTTAAAGGTGCAATTTTTTAAAATTGTGACGCAAACAATAAGTAAGATCAAAAACAGAAATCTGGAGTGTGCATAGGTATGAAACCCCTAAATAAGAGCTGGTTCAACTAATTAACTTCATAAGTCAAATAATTAGTTGATTAAGATCCACCTGTGTACAATCAAAGTGTCACATGATCTGTCACATGATGTCTGTGTAAATCAACCTGTTCTGGAAGGACCCTGACTCTGCAACTCTACTAAGCAAGCAATATGAAAACCAAGCAGCACTCCAAACAGGTCAGAGACAAAGTTGTGGAGAAGTAAAGATCAGGGTTGGGTTATAAAAAAATATCCCAAACTTTGAATATCCCATGGAGCACCATGAAATCCATTATAGAACAATGGAAAGAAAATGGCACCATTACAAATCTGACAAGAGAAGGCCACCTACCAAAACTCAGAGTGGGCAAGGAGGGCATTAATCAGAGATGCAACAAAAACACCAAAGATAACAATGAAGCAGCTGCAAAGATCCACAGCAAGGATGGGAGTATCTGTCCATAGGACCACTTTAAGCCATACACTCCACAGAGCAGGGCTTTATGGAAGAGTTCCAGCTTATAATGTGACAAAATAAGACAAACACCAAGGAGGATAAATACTTTTGCAAAACACTGTATCTGGATCTGTATGGTTCCTCCAGCATCTCGTATTAGACCTACCTGTACACTACAATGGAGTGGATTACCCTCCAGATGGATTTTTGCTCCAGTGTAGGTTCTTTTATTCAGACTTGGTGGAGCCAAAGTCTTCCAAGAACTTTTGGGTAGGATGCATGATATACTGGCTCACTGGGTGAGCATGCCATTGAGCCAAATATTTATTCACAATTGAACTTTCATGCCTTGGAGAATCCAAGTCACTTGGTGCAATGCTGATGCATCTGGTCCAGAATCTAGAGAAGGAGGAACCCCTTGAAATAATTTTTTTTTTGGGGGGGCTGGTACCCCAAAGGCCGAGACAGTCACAGAAGAGGAGGCTTTCACTCCAGAGCTCCCTCCAGAGGCTGACACAGTGGCAAATGAGGAGGCCTCTGCTCAAGAGCTCCTTCCAGAGGATGACAGAGCAACTTCACTCCTGTGGTCACTCCTAAACCTGGCTTCAAAAATTATGTTTTGCCACTTCCTGATTGTGAGGACAAGAATTCACTTTGCCTCCATGCTTCAGGGAGGATGCTGTCATTCTCTCTGTCTGTCTCTCTCTCTCTCTCTCTGTCAAGTTACATGTCAACCCTGAGACACCAATGAGGCTGTCCTCTCCTGCTCTTCAGACCTGCCTGATCCACCCTGATGGTCTACTTCTGGATGGAGTCTTGTCACATTGCTCCTGTGGAGGATGGCCCCATATGGACAGTTGAAAGATCCACTTAGAAGATGACTCTGGACACTTACCGTTTTGCTATGATGCCTGAGGACTACAATCACCATGATAACTTTAGAACTACAGTCGTCATGAATAGTTTTGCACTTGCGTCTCTATCAATGAACAATTGATAACTCCAACAAAATAGACTTCATGCTAAAACTATAATGATTTTTTTGGTTACATGGTTATACTTTGTGACTCTACAGGACACAGTTATAGAAGTGAGTTATTTATAATCATGTTATCTGTTATCACCCAGATGAGAATGGGTTCCCTTTTGAGTTTGGTTCCTCTCAACGTTTCTTCATTGTATCATCAGAGGGAGTTTTTCTTTGCCACAATCACCTCAGGCTTGCTCATCAGGGATAAATTTATTTGGGATAAAATTAGTCCATGTGCAAAGTCTTTATTTTTCTGTAATGTTGCTTTGCAAGAATGTCTGTCTGTTAAAATCACTATACAAATAAACTGAGTTGACTCCACTTCCAGGCTTCAGGGAGGGTTTTGTTGCTCAGGCTTCAGGGAGGATCCCATCGCTGCACCTCCAGGGAGGATCCCATCGCTGCACCTCCAGGCTTCAAGGAGGGTGTCATTGCTCGGTCTCCATGCTTCAGGGAGGGCATTGTTGCTTGGCCTCCAGGCTTCAGGGAAGATGCCATCACTCGAACCATGCCAGACCACATCCATGCCAACTGCCCTACTAACATAACCCCACACCTCAGAGGCTGTCAGATCACATGGACTCACACCTCGCCACAGGCCACTCAAGTATCAAGGGCATGTATCAGCTCCTCAGTGTCAAATACATGGCCCTACATGCTCATTGACATTCATAAGTATGCCTTGTTCTGTGCTGAATGTGCACATTCAAGAATGCCAAGATAAGATAAACTTTATTCATCCCTTGGTGGGGAAATTTACATGTTACAGCAGCTCACAAATAGAAAAATAGTCAGGAATAAACAATAACAAAAAATAGAGTGCAATAAAAGTATAAAAAACATACACATACACACGTGTGTGTGTGTGTGTGTGTGTGTGTGTGTGTGTGTGTGTGTTTCAAGCCCATGATTATGCCAAAAAAACAAGCCTATGCTGACACCATGCTGAAGCCTATGTTCACACCTGAGACAATGCCCATGTCCATGCTTATGCCCATGGTCAAATCCATGCCCATGTCTAAATTCATGCCTGAACCTCAGCCTGTACCTGAGCCCAGCTCCATGTCTGGGCCTATGCCTGCATCCATGCCCATGTACCAAGCCAAGCCTGAACCCAAGCCTCCACCTGCATCCATGCCTCTGTACCAAGCCAAGCCTGAACCCAAGCCTCCACTTGCATCCACGGTCCCATACTTTGCCCAACCTGTACCCAAGTCTCCGCCTGAGCTCATGGTTCTGTGCCAAGTATTTCCCAAGCCAGAGTGGGGCTCTGAGGGGACTTTTTCCAGCTCCAGGTCCTCATCCCTGGGGCTGACAAGGAGTGTTTTAGCTCCTGGAGACAGCTCTTTTGGGGGTGTTCTGTCACGTCCATTTGTGTTCGTGCTCAGAGCATGCAGTGGCTTGCCTGAAACTTACATGCAGCATTGCATCGTGCTCGAGCTCATTAAGACTATTTGATGTCAAGCACCTGTTCTGGATCAGAGCACAATCAGCTTGCGCATATAAGGACCTTGAACACGTACACTGTTTGTGAGGTATATGTTCAGTGTCACATATCTGTTGTTACTAAGCCACTGGAAGTTTACATTGTTATCATGGTTTTGACTCTATTTTCATTTTCTGACTAGGTCCATTGCTTTGTCTTGGATGCTCTGTTTGCTCATCGCACGACCCCTGCCTGTTCTTGTTTATCATCTGTGCCTCAAATTTTTGGAATTGCTTGCCAAAAAAGCAAAAACAAACAAAAAAAAATTGTCTGAATTTTCATCCATTTCACTCCTGTGAGACATAAACAGGCATGGTGGCACAGTGGTTATCACTCTTGCTTCATAGCAAGAAGGTTCTGTGTTCAGACCTCATGGTCAACTGGGGCCTTTCTTTGTGGAGTTTGCATGTTCTCACTGTGCCTGTATAAGTTTCTTCCAGGTACACTGCCCCCCCCCCCCCCCAGTCCAAAGACATGTGGATTAGGTCAACTGGCCATGCTAAATTCTGCATAGATGTGAATGTGAGTGTGAATGGTTGTAAGTCTCAGTGTTAGCCCTGTGATACTTTGGCAACCTGCCTAGGGTGTACCTTGCCTCTTGCCTGAAGTCAGCTGGGATTGTCTCCAGCTTCCCCTAAAACTTGGATGGATAAGCACTATAGATAAGAGATGTATGGTGTTCTTTTTTTGTGAGGCATTCGAATGCCGAAAGCTTGAATGCTGTGAAAACACACAAAAAACACACACGAACAATGTGTGTCTTTATATTTGATGCCAATCTCAAAATTCTATGAACCTCCCCCACTGGTGTGTGTGTTTTATTTTTGTGGCTTCCATGTTCCTGAATTGACCCAGAAGTACCTTGACCTACAAGAAAATCTTTGTGGGCTCTCGCAAAGTTTTTTTTTTAAATAAAAGTACATACACCTTTTTTTCACTCCATGTCACTTCCAGGGTGCCATAGGGATCAGACTCAACTTTCATACTATTTTTGTGCACGTATACACTATGTGGACATGTGACCATCACACTCATATGTGCTTTTTAACCATCCCATATCAGGTGAGTGGCTAAGTTGTTACACCTGATGTCAATTAATGTGTGTGTTTGTTGCAGGGATGGTGGAGCATAAAAGGAAGGGGAGAGGGAGAGCAGAGAAGAGGTCTCTCCTGACCAGAACATGTGTTTGTGTGTGTGTGTGTGTATATATATATGTATATGGGTGAATGAGTAAAGTTGAAAAGCTGAACAAAATAACTAAAATAAAGTGTATGTGTGAACATCAGCTTTCGCCTGCCATGCTTCTGTGCTCCACCCACACCAGGATCTGTTACAGTGGTGCCAAAACCCGAGAGTACAGAAGGTAACCACTCCATGGAATCCTCCCCATTCGAAGAGCTCATCCTTGCCCTCGCTACCACCCAGCAGAACCAGCATCAAGCGCTGATCACCCTCCAAAAAGAACAAGAGCAATGCTTCAAAGCCTTGATGCTGGCCCAGCAGGAAGCTCGCCAGGCATTCCGACATCTGCTCGTGTCAGCAGGAGCATCGACCACCGCAGCCAGCACCCTCACGAAGATGGGCCCGCAGGATGATCCGGAAGCATTCCTTGCCCTCTTCGAACAAGCAGCTGAGGAGTGGTGGTGGCCACTGGAGCAGCGCGTGGCGTGCCTCCTCCTGCTCCTGACTGCCGAGGTGCAGCTCGCAGCGCAGCAGCTCCCTGCTGACAGTCGACTGGTATATGGTGACCTGAAGAAAGCCATTCTACAGCGGGTCGGCCACTCCCCGGAACAACATCACCAGCACTTCCGGACGCTGGCATTGGAGGAGGTCGGCCGGCCGTTTGCATTCGGCCAGCAACTCCAGGACACCTGCCGGCGGTGGCTGAGGGTGGAAGACTGCGATGCCGATGAGATCATTGATTTGATGGCACTGGAACAGTTCATCTCTTGACTTCCGGAAAGAACAGCGGAATGGGTTCAGTGTCATCGCCTGGCGTTGCTAGGGCGAGCCATCGAGCTAGCGGAGGACGATCTGGAGGCGGCTCCGATGGCAGGCAGACAAGGGGTCTCTCCTCACTTCTCCTCTCTCTCTCTCTCTTTCCCCTCCCCACCATGTTCCCCTACCACGGAGGCGGTGGCCGGCTTCACCCCAGCCAGCCTGTCGCACCCGTGGTATCCTCCCATCTCCCTCTTCCATGTCTGTATTGTCTCCTCCTCAGGTGAGTGACTCCCATAGTGCCAGTGCAGAGGGAAAGCCTGGGATTGTGTGCTGGCGTGGCGGGGAGACGGAGCATCTCCAGAGTCAGAGCAGTGCCAGGGAGGTGGGAGCTGTGATCCGGATCCTCGATGCGCCAGACACCACCCCCAATCAGGCCAGAACATATTGCATTCCAGTAAGTGTTCAAGGGGATACATATCACGCGTTGGTGGATTCTGGTTGTCATCAGACCTCAATTCACCAACGCCTGGTGCAAGGTGAGGCATTGGGGAGAGCACAAGCGGTGAAGGTGTTATGTGTGCATGGGGATGTTCACAATTACCCTCGAGTGTCCGTCCATATTCTATTCCGGGGCCAAATGCATAGAATTAAGGCGGTGGTTAACCCTCGTCTCACCCACGCCTTAATTTTGGGAACTGATTGGTCAGGGTTTAAAGAATTGATGGAACACATAATGAGAGGTGGGTCCTGCATAAATACGTCACAGGAAGCTCCCAGTGTGGCATTGACTGGGGAAGCTGTCACAGAGCCGTCTACATCAGCACCGCGTCAGGGCGATACGAGGAGTGAAGAGCACCCCACCCCTCCTCCCTCGCTCGGGGATTCCCTTGAGGATTTCCCGTTAGAGCAGTTGCAAGATGAGACTCTGCAGCATGTGTTTGACCAAGTGAGAATAATCGATGGTTAAACTCTCCAGCCGAGCGCGACACCAGCCTTCCCTTATTTTGCTATTCTTAAGGACAGGTTATACCAAGTGACACAGGACACTCAAACTGGAGAACAGATAACTCAATTGTTGATCCCAAAGAGCCATAGGGAACACGTATTCCATGCGGCTCACTTTAATCCCATGGCTGGACACTTGGGGCAAGATAAAACACTGGCCCAAATAATGGCCCAGTTCTATTGGCCAGGGATTCGCAGGGATGTCCATTGGTGGCGTGCAGCATGCCGTGAATGCCAGTAAATAAATCCCATGGCCACTCCAAAAGCGCCTTTGCGCCCTCTCCCTCTAATCAAGACCCCTTTTGAAAGAATTGGGATGGATCTTGTTGGGCCATTAGATCGGTCAGCACGGGGATATCACTTTATTTTAGTTCTGGTGGGTTATGCAAAGCGATATCCAGAAGCAGTGCCTCTCCGCAATATATCCGCATGCAGTATTGCAGAAGCGCTCTTCCGTATTATCTCCCAGGTCAGGATTCCAAAAGAAATCCTGACAGACCAAGGCACTTCGTTTATGTCACGCATACTGCGCGATCTGTATGGGTTACTGGGAATAAGTCTATCCACGCCAATGGATGGCTTAGTGGAGCGTTTTAAACACTCAAGAACATAATTCAGAAATTCAGAAGTGAGGACACACGTAATTGGGATAAGTGGCTTGAGCCCTTGTTATTTGCAGTATGAGAGGTCCCACAAGCCTCCATGGGGTTTTCTCCCTTCGAATTATTATATGGGCGTAAGCCCTGTGGCATTTTGGATGTGCTACAAGAAAATTGGGAGGAGGGCCCTTCGCCTAGCAAGAATGAAATTCAGTACATTCTTGACCTGTGCGCAAAACTCCACACACTCACGCACTTAACCCAGAAGAATTTACGGCAGGCACAAGAACATCAAATCCAGCTGTATGACAGAGGGACACGCCTTAGAGAGTTCACGCTGGGAGACAAAGTGCTTGTATTATTGCCCACGTCGAGCTCTAAATTAATCGCCAAGTGGCAAGGGCCCTTCGAGGTCACACAGCAAGTGGGGGACGTCGACTATGAGGTGAGGTGAGCGGATGGGGCAGGGCATTGCAAATCTACCACCTCAACCTTTTAAAACGCTGGAATGAGGGGGTTCCTGTGGCGTTGGTAGTTCCAGAGAAGGCAGAGCTGGGGCCAGAGGTAAGAAAGATAACATCTCAAAACACTCCGGTCCCCTGTGGAAACCACCTCTCACCGACCCAACTCACAGAGGTAGCCAAGTTTCAGGAGGAATTTTCCGACATGTTCTTGCCCCTACCTGGCCGCACCCACCTCATAGAACACCACATTGAGATGCCCCCGGGGATGGTGGTGCATAGCCACCCTTACCACCTACCCAAACACACACACAAAAAACAGCGGTCCAGGATGAACTCAAGGCCATGCTTGAGATGGGCATAATCGAGGAGTCCCACAGTGACTGGAGCAGTCCAGTGGTCCTGGTTCCCAAGACCAACGGGTCGGTTCGGTTCTGTGTGGACTATAGAAAGGTCAATGTAGTGTCTAAATTTGACGCATACCCAATGCCTCGCATTGATGAGTTGCTCGATCGGTTAGGCGTGGCTCGCTTTTATTCGACACTGGATCTAACAAAGGGATATCGGCAGATCCCCTTGACTCCTCTATCCCAAGAGAAAATGGCCTTTTCCACACCATTTGGATTACACCAATTTGTCACACTCCCTTTTGGGTTATTTGGGGCACCCGCTATGTTCCAGCGGCTCATGGACAGGGTCCTCTGCCCTCACGCTGCCTACGCGGCTGCATATCTTGATGATATAATAATCTACATTCATGATTGGCCACAGCACTTAGAACATCTGAGGGCCGTTCTAAAGTTGCTGCGGCATGTGGGCCTCACAGCTAACCCGAAAAAGTGTGCAATTGGGCGGGTGGAAGTATGGTATCTGGGGTTCCACTTGGGTCATGGGCAGGTGCGTCCCCAAATTAACAAGACTGCAGCGATT
>JANZLB010000019.1:26268152-26282044 GCA_026167865.1 Notarius quadriscutis
AAATGTACTTTAACTTTACTTAAGTATACTTAATAAAATGAACTTGAAGTATACTTCTTTTTGATAAGGGTTGTTAAAGTCTCATAACACACACTGTTTACTTCACTACGAGTCTGTTTGAAGTCAGTTTATATGTGCTGTGAGTATAATGGGATCAGGAGCACATCATCAGAGCTCTGGTGAGTGTAAACGTGTGTGTGGAGTGTCGCTGTGGGAATTATAGTCTGCAGCGGCCATGTTTGTATGACATGGTGTGTTCTGGGAAGTGGATGCCTGTGCAGACGTGACAGTTTGTTTTTATTCCACAGTCAGTGTTTGTTTGTAGAATCAAGTAAAAAGCTTGCAGCTAGTCAAAAGCTTATCTTTATTTCAACTTTATTCTGTTTGTCTCCTTTTACATTTCCCTTTGTTTCCCCTCATTGCCAGAATTCCCAGGATTCTGGCTGTTCCTCTGTTTTTCTATTTTTGCTCATCCTCTGTTTCATATTGTTACTCTGCGTAAAACAGATTTTTCCCCTCATACCCCCTATAGGTCAACAACAAGACCAACAAAGACACAGGCCCTGCTCCAGCACTGGTACACAACAGACTCCGCCTCTTCCAACATGGCATCACTGTGCCCACTTTTTCTCATGATTACTGTGGAGTAGTATATAGACTGTATATGAATCAGGAAATTAAAACAAAAATTCTGATTTGTCGTCTCATGTTCACCTTTCGATCTCAAACCCAGAGTTCAGTGTAAAGCAAAAAGCAGTAGACTTGGCCTTGTGTTCGGAGGGGACTGTATACATTTACATATTATATTCAATAAATAAATACATAATACACACATCTGTTAATGAACTAAATATTAATTATTTAATACCATCACTTCCTGTGTGTGTGTGTGTGTGTGTGTGTGTGTGTGTGTGTGAGAGTGTCAGGAACCTCAGACGACTGTCATCCACAATCCAGTTGAGAGAAACAAGGTCCGAGATTTTGACTTATTATTCATCATGTTAATGTTTACATTCAGCTTGTCAGTTTTATACACACATGCACAGTGTCCCACCATAACGGTAGGCAGCATGTGTGTGTTCCTGAAGTTCCCTGAGGTTTTTCTTTTGTTTTTGGTTTTTTTTTTTTTTTCCAGGAGTCAACAGAGAGCAACAACACCACTATAGAGGATGAAGAAATAAAAGGTGTCTGTCTGTCTCGTGTGTGTGTGTGTGTGTGTGTGTGTGTGTGTATAATGTTTGATTTTTGTCTCTTTTTGCCCCTCAGCCTGTCAGGTTGTCAGTAAAGGTGAATAAATAAAATCTGAACCTTTTCATCTTTAAAATCTGCAATAAAATATTCATAAACTATCTAATTTACATTTTAATATTTTAATGTGCATGGACAATAAAACTCTGTGTGTGTGTGTGTGTTTCAGCTCGAAAGCAGGAGATCATTAAAGTCACTGAGCAGCTGATTGAGTCCATCAACAACGGAGACTTTGAAACTTACTCGTGAGTACACACACACACATACAGTATTATTTTTTATAGTTAATGCCGAATTTGTGTGTTTAAATTTAAAATTTGTTTATTGACAATAGACAAAAATACAATAGACACTGTACAAATTTCGATGTGTGTGTGTTTGTGTGTGTGTGTGTGTGTGTGTGTAGTAAGATGTGTGATCCTGGTCTGACATCTTTTGAACCTGAGGCTTTGGGGAATCTGGTAGAAGGACACGATTTCCACCGGTTCTACTTTGAGCACGGTACTGAATCATACCTCCATTATCTATACCTGTCTAATATATATCTATCTTCCAGCTGAGTTCAGATGAGGGGTGGGGTTCACCCTGGGTAGGTCACACAGGGCTATCACAGGGCTACACAGAGACGAACACCCATTGCACTCACACTCACATCTCTGGAGGTTTAGAGGAGCCAGTTGACTGAATCCACAAGTCTTTGGACTGTGGGAGGAAACCAGATACCTGGAGGAAACCCACACAGACACAAGGAGAACAAACTCCAAACATATCCCTTTTCCACCAAGGCAGTTCCAGGGCCGGTTCCTAATCTCAAATCTTTTTCTTCAGGCTTCAACAGCCAAAGAACCAGTTCTCAGCCAGAACAACTGGTTCAAAAGTGACATGGCTGTTCAGCTTAGGCTTGAGCCCTTGCCCTTTACACACCGAAATTCCTCCAGATTCCTTGAATCTTTTAATGATATTCTGTGTCTTAGAGGGTCAAATATCCAAATCCCTTCCTATCTTTCTTTCAGAACATTATTTTGAGAAACATTTCGATAATTTTCTCATGCATTTGTTGACAAACTGGAGATCCTTGGCCCATCTTTACTCCTCAAAGACTAAACCTTTTCCAGATACTGATTTTGTACCAAATTATGATTACAATCACCTATTGACATCACCTGTTTTAAATCACATTATTAGTTAATTGTTTTACCTCATTACTAGCCCTAAGTTGTCCCGTCCCAACTTTTTTTTGGTCGGGATTCTTTGTTTCTTTATTTCTTTGTTAGCAACATTACAGGAAAATAGCTGGACCAATCTTCATGAAACTTTCAGGATAGATGGGCATTGGTCTTATAAAGCGACTGTGACACTCATGGATGTAAAATGAAAACAAGACTCAGATGTAAAATGAAAACAAGGCTTTAAAGAGAGAAGGACAATCCGAAATCAATGTACAAAAGCCAGGCCAGGTCAAAACCCTCCCCCAAGGAGGCCGAGGGACGAGGACAACCATGATGACCGCCACCCATGCTGCTGGGAACACTCCTGAGCGAGCCATCAGAACTGCTGCAGTGCTGGACAGAGGGCCATCGCCACGGACAACCTCTGGAACCACCATTGTGCAGACTGCCGGGAGGGCTGGACACACAGCGCCTGGGATGGTCCCTAGGCTGAGGCACAGGCTTCTCTGGGTGACGCTGATGGAAATCCTCCACCAACCCCGGATCCAGGACACCTCGTGCAGGAACCCAGCTATGCTTCTTGGGCCCATAGCCCTCCCAGGCCACTAGGTACTGCAGAGTCCCATCTCTCCTTCTGGAGTCCAGCAACCGACAGACAGCATACACCGGGGAACCTTCCACGTACATCGGAGGTGGGGGCGCGACTTCAGGTGTGGCCTCGTCCAACGGACCTGAGACAACAGGTTTCAGGAGAGATACATGAAACGAGTTGGGAACATGATAATGCACAGGAAGATCTAATTTGTAAGTAACCTCATTGATTCTCTGGAGAATCTTAAACGGGCCAATGTACTTGGGCAATAATTTTCTACTTCCCCCAGGAAACCTGAAGTCCCGGCTCGACGGCCACACTCGGTTCCCAGGGAGGTAGGTAGGTGTGTCACCTCTATGGCGATCTGCCTGCCTCTTGTGTCGGCAGAGAGCGTTCTTGATGCGCTGGTGTGTCTGTTCCCAGACCTGCTCACTCTGTTGTATCCAACTGTCAACAGCAGGGTTGTCAGAGGGTGTGGCAGACCATGGCATTAAGGGGGGTTGATAACCCAGCATACATTGGAATGGTGTTAAACCTGTAGCAGAGCTCATCAACAAATTTTACTCCATTTCTGCTCAGGGCAAATATTTTGACCAGTCGGCTTGATTATCGTGACAATAAATTCTCAAAAACTTTCCTAGTTCTTGGTTGACTCTTTTGCATTGACCATTAGACTGGGGATGGTAACCGGAGGTGAGACTTAGATTAACTCCCAGTCTCTCAAAGAATGCTGACCACATATGAGAGGTGAATTGAGGCTCTCAAACTGATATTATATCCTCAGGAACACCAAATATACGGAACACATAGTTGAAAAGGGCTTCAGCTGTCTGAAAGGCTTTAGGTAGGCTAACGAAGGGGATAAATCTAACTCCTCGTGAAAACCTATCAACTACGGTCAGAATGACCATGTAGGTCTGCGAGGAGGGCAAATCAGTGACAAAGTCTACAGCTACATGTGACCATGGATGAGAAGGGACAGGCAAGGGCATGAGTTTACCGGCAGGGAGAGTTTTGGGTGTTTTGCACTTGGAACAGGTGGTGTACGGGGAGACAAACCTATGGATATCTGACAACATGTCCTCACACCAATATCTGCCCGACAATAACTGGTGAGTACGTGTCTCCCCCGGGTGGACAGAAGTTAAAGGGGAGTGGGCCCATGTAATTAATTTGTCCCTGCATTGAATAGGCACATACTTCCTTCCTATGGGGCAAGATTCAGGGGCAGGAGTGACAGATAATTCCTGGTCGATCTCATCGTCTAGCTCCCATCTAATAGGGGCAACCACAACTGACAGGGCTAGGACATTAACAACCTCAGGAGAGGACTAGGGACTGGGATATATACAAGAAAGGACATCTGCTTTAGTATTATGGGAACCAGGACAATAAGTAATGGAGAAGTTAAACCAAGAGAAAAATAAAGACCACTGTGTCTGATGGGGGTTGAGCCATTTAGCTGACCGCAAGTATTCAAGTATTTTATGATCCATTAAAACTAGGAAAGGATGCCTAGCTCCCTCTAGCCAATGGCACCATTCTTCAAAAACTAGTTTCATGGCCAGCAATTCTCTATCTCCTATTCCATAATTGCATTTGGTTGGGGTCAATTTATGGGAGTAGAAGGCTATCGGATGCAGTTTACAGGGATCACCTACGCGCTGGGACAACACAGCTCCAGTGCCTATCTCAGAGGCATCCACCTCTACCATGAAAGGCTGAGTGGGATCGGGATGCTTTAGAATGGGGGCTGAGGTGAAGGCTACCTTGAGGGATTTAAACGCTTCCTGTGCCCGGGGGTTCCACAAGAGTTTTTCGGCGTTTCCCTTCAATAATGTGGTAAGAGGGGCTGCTATGCTACTGAAATTGTGAATGAAATGGTGATAGAAGTTAACAAACCCAAGAAATCACTGGAGTTCCTTTATGGAGGTAGAGATGGGTCAATTAGCTATGGCTTCTAGCTTCTTATCATCCATAACAACACCCTCCAGACTGATGACATATCCTTGGAAAGAAGTAGAAGGGAGATGAAATTCACACTTCTCCCCTTTCACATATAGCTGATTCCCAAGCAGACGTGTGAGGACAGAGCGAACATATCAAATGTGAGTTTCAAGATTGGGAGAATAAATCAAGATGTCGTCAATGTAAGCAATAACATATTGGCCAAGCATATCCCTGAGGACATCATTTATAAATGCTTGGAATACGGACGGAGCATTACAAAACCCAAAGGGCATCACTAAGTACTCATACTGCCCCCTAGTGGTAAGAAATGCAGTTTTCCATTCATCACCTTCCTTTATGTGGACTAAATTGTATGCACTTCTTAAATCAAGTTTGGTGAATATAGATGTTCCACAAAGTTGTTCTCGTGCTAAGGGGACTAAAGATAATGGGTAAGCATAGGGTTTAGTGATTTGATTAAGCCCATGATAATCAATGCAGGGCCAAAGTCCCCCATCCTTCTTGTTGACAAAAAAGAACCCTGCAGCTGTGGGACATGTAGAAGGATGGATGAAACCTTGTTCTAAAGCCTCTTGAACATACTCCTCCATTGCTTTCTCCTCCGCTTAAGTGAGTGGATAAATCCTAGATTTAGGTGGGATAGCATCATCTATCAACTCAATGGAACAGTCATATTCTCTGTGGGGAGGAAGTTTGGTAGCACTTTTCTTACTAAACACTTCTAATAGGTCACTGTATTCGAGGGGAATGGAGACTACAACATTGGCATTGGGGCTTTCTATATTCGTCGACAATACCATAACTGTGGGAAATGCTAGACAGGTGTCATAACAATAACTAGACCAAGAGAGTATTTCCTTATCAGACCAATAAATGACTGGGTTATGTTTTCTAAGCCAGGGCAAATGCAAAATGATAGCATACTCAGAGGAAGTTAATACAAAAAAATGGATCTATTCAGAATGTGAATGACATTGACAGTCATACTGATAGGCTTCATGACCAGGTTAACAAGTCCCTCTCCCACAGGATCCCCATCAACAGCTGTCAGTCTCAGCTGTGTTTCCAGTGGCTCCACCAGAATCTGGAGTTGCTCCACCAGCTCGGCATGAATAAAGTCCCCTTCAGCTCTAGAATCAATTAATGCTGAGAACACAGAGACAGACTGAGGGCAGTTAACTGTCATGGGTAGGAGAAAGGACTTTGAGACCAACCCCTTAGTGGGTGTACTCACCACATTAGCGCGTGGAGTAGACTCCACGCACTTTCCTGGGGTTGACACCAGAGTTTTGTGTCCACAGATTTGATAGTCACATAGAATGTGACCAGCAGTTCTGCAATAAAGACACAACCCTTCATGGAGACATCATTTCCTTTCCTCTGCAGACAAAAGAAATGAGTCACACTGCATAGGTTCCAGGGATTCTGGATCTTCATGAGTCTGGGTCATTGATGGATATGAACAGCAAGGGGTCAATGCATCAGCTGGAATTGTAGGTGATTTACAAGGACCTCTCCCTTATTTCAGTTGGTCTAGGCAAATGGCCAGTGAAATCAGCTTTTCTAGGGAAAGACTGTCATCCTTACAAGCCATTTCAGCTAGGATGTCAGAGTTCAGTCCATTGAGAAATGTCACTTGCAATGCAAGCTCCTTCCAACCACTCCCAGCCAAGTGTGAAATTCCAAAGCGTAATCAGAAACTGAGCGATTATCCTGATGTAGTTGGGTGAGTAATTCCCCTTGAGAGCAGCCCTCATTGGCATGATCAAAAACTGCTTTAAATTCTCTAACGAAGTGAACATAAGTGTTGGATTAAACTGTGGGCCAAACTGTGGTAGCCCAATCTAATGCCTTGCCCATAAGGTGAGATATCAAAAGAAATACGAGCCTTGTCAGAGTTTGGAGGGGAATTAGCAAAATATATAGAGCTTTGCAACAAAAACCCTTTACACTGATCAGGCGAGCCATCAAATTTATCCGGTTTACTGACAACAAATGAACTGGTAACAGCAGTGGAGGGAGCAGCTTGGTTGGTGACCATAGGCAGGCCGGGGGAGCTGAGTCGTTGGAGTTGGGTGGTAATTCCTCTCATGCTTTCCACAATTTGTACCAACTGTTTTTGCTGCTCATCTTGCTGTTGCGTGAGTCTGGATGGACTGATTCATGGAGTCAAAATGCTGGTGATGTTGTCCAAGCATCTGTCCTTGGCTGCTAAGCACTACCTGTAGCTCCATGTAATCCGCCGTCTGCATGATGGCACAGTATTCTGTAACGTGGCTGTGACAGACCAGACATTCGTGGATTATAAATGAACTCAAGGTTTTAATAAGTAAAGGGTAATCAAAAACAATGTACAAAAGCCAGGCCAGGTCAATACTGAGAGATCCAAAACAGTAACAAGGGTTAGACAAATTGTGGTCAGAAAACAGGCAATAGTTGAAGAACCGGGAATCAGGAGATACGGGCAATCTAAACACAATCAATTTGCGAGGCAAATTGCAATCAGAAAACAGGCAAGGATCAAGAAACCAAGAATCGAGAGAAACGGGCAATCAAAACACAAGGGCTAGGCTAAGCAAGAATAAACCGGAAGGCAAAAAGGGTCATACACAGAGAAATAATCGGAATAATAATGCTCAGTAGGCTCACGAAAAGTAGAGGCAATACTGTGCAAAGAATAAAACAAAGGGGTATAAATACAGACATAAACAAAAGGGTGCAGGTCATTGTGATTAGAACTCAGGTGAACCACTCCTTGGAAGTGGCTCCGGATTGGATGGTGGTGTGCACATGGTGGTGACTGGTGTGTGAAGGGGATTATGGGAACTGGAGTCCTGAGGGTTAAGGCAGACGGAGGGTGAGCCCAGAAGCCGGACACCCCAATTCCAAAACAGTTGGTATGCTGTGTAAATTGTAAATGAAAACAGAATGTGATAATTTGTAAATCATGGAAACCCTATATTTAATTGAAAATAGTCCAAAGACAACATCAAATGTTGAAACTGAGAAATTTTATTGTTTTTTTTTTTTAAAAAACGTCCGCTCATTTGGAATTTGATGTCAGCAACACGTTTAAAAAAATTGGGACAAGGGCATGTTTACCACTGTGTTGCATCACCTCTACTTTTAACAACACTCTGTAGATGTTTGGGAACTGAGGAGACCAATTGCTGTTTTGAAACAGAAATGTTGTCTCATTCTTGCCTGATATACAATTTCAGTTGCTCAACAGTTTGGTTTTAACTTGCATTTGTGGATACAGTAATAAACTGTTTTCACAGACGATGATTTTCTGAAGTGTTCCTGAGCCCAAATTGTGATTTCCACTAGAGACATGTGTCTGCTTGTAATGTAGTGTCACCTGAGTGCCTGAAGATCACAGACATCCAATGTCAGTTTTAGCCTTGTCTCTTGCATACAGAGATTTCTCCAGATTCTCTGAACCTTTTAATGATCTTATATACCATAGGTGATGTGATCCCCAAATTCTTTGCAATTTTACATGGAAGAATGCCATTCTTAAATTGATGCACTGTTTGCCCACGCAGACTTTCACAGAACGGTGAACCCCTCCCCATCTTTACTTCTGAAAGACTCGGCTTCTCTGGGATGGTCTTTTAATTCCAAATCATGTTACTGGCTTGTCCCCCCCCCCCTTTTTTTTTTTAGCATTACACAACATTTTTAGTCTTTTGTTGCCCATGTCACAATTTTTCTGAAATGTGTTGCTGACATCAAATTCAAAATGAGCATATATTTTTCAAGAAAAACCCAATAAAATTTCTGTTTTGTATAAGTGTCCCAACTTTTCTGGAATCGGGGTTGTACAAATCAATCTGAGTGAGCTAGCCAGCTAGCTGATGTGATATAAAGAGAGCATGGCTTCTTTAGGATCTATTTCAACTTGAAAAAAAATTGTGTCCAAAATGTCACTTTCTCAATATTAATTAATTGATTTTGTTTATAGGACTGTTGTATAAAAGCAACATGGCACTCACAATCCTGCAGCTATAGTGAATATTAGCATGGCTGTGATTAGCTACACTGAATCACAGCTATGTTTATATTCAGTATAACTGCACTTTTGCTAATGTGATATTGCTTAATTATTTGATCATATGAAACAATAATTGAATGCAATGATTTACACAGAACAGCTGCTCCAACCATTGTAGATCCCCCAACAAATTTAACAGTGGTAGGGGCAATGGCAGATTAAGACATTAGACGGTCAAAAGTTCAAGTTCCAGTACTGCCAAGCTGCCACTGCTGGGCCCTTAAGCAAGGCCTTTCACCCTCAATTATAGAAATATGTATATCTCTGCAAGATAAATGTAAGGGTTTCTGCCAAATGCCATAAATGGATAACTGCAGACACTGTAGCTTGAAGACATGCTTTGGTTTTCTCCAAACACCAAAGTTTTCTCCAAAGATCTGTCCAAATGTAACAGATATGGTGAAAGTAAACTGATCAGACTATGCTAGTTTTCTCTGTTGCTCAGGGGTCTGGGATGTATGTCCAAGTTATGCATCTTTAAACATTGCCCTTTAACACAAAAGTTTTCTGAATAGCAGCCCTGCCATGAATTCCAGCTTTGTGAAGTCCATGATGTACTTTTTTTTTAGACTTGTTTAGTTTTTGAGGCTGCACTTTTCTGTAAAGTGTCTGTCCTTCCTTGTCAGTGAGATTTTGACTTGCAACCATTGTTTCATTTTGTTCATGCCTTTAGTCCATGTTTAAAAAATGCTGCCATGATGAAACATTAAAGTTTTTGTGACTGATGCATCAGACATCCACTATGTGGCTTCTTTGAAATTCTGTAAGTTGCTTCTTGTTGCTTTGAATTCTTACATATCAAAGTGCCAACTCTCAGACCTTTTATAGCTGTAACTTACTGTTCACCAGCCTAATACAATTCACATGTGCTACTGTTTGTAACTGTGATTTAGTCACTTCAAAGTCAAAGTGCTCTTTCATGTGAGGTTTATTTTGTTCATCTCCTGTATACTGATAGTTATAAAAATGTGTGGTCCTCTGGGAAAACCATGGTGAATTTTATCTACAATTTTCTATTATATATATACTGTATAGCTCTTAAAACTACAAGTTTTCTTGAACTGAAGGATCGCCAGTTTGATTCCCGGTACTGGCAGGAAAAATGTGAGGGGAGTTGAGTGAATGAACAGCACTTTCCCCTCCCTCTGTATCATGGCTGAAGTGGCCTTAAGCAAGGCATCTAATCCCCAACTGCTCCCCGGGCATTGTAGCAAAGCTGCCCACTGCTCTGGGTATGTGTGTGTGCTCATTGCTCACTTTTGTGTGCATGCGTGTGTTCACTGCTTCAGATGGTTTAAATGCAGAGGAGGAATTTCACTGTGCTTGATTGTAAATGTGACAAATAAAGGCTTTTTCTTCAAATATATGTATGTTTTAGAGAAGCATGTTATTGGCAGTAAACCATTTTTTTTTCCACAATTTTTGATTGTTGTTTAGAATTCTACCATAGCAACATGCAATGAGTTTTTGCATGCATGGTAGATCATGACCAAACTACTGTGCTGAGACTTCAGAGCTCCATTTTTTCAACATGAGAAGATAAACTTCATATCTTCATACCACAGTGTAATGTTCTTTATATTATATGGACACATCCACAAAAAAAACCCCAAACCCGCAAGTTAATCAAAAATAATGGTAATTTTGAACCAGTTCGTCATTTTAACAATGCCTGTCATCAGCGGGAAAACACTGGGAGTGACGTCATTGGAGTATATATGTCACTCAGATCTGCGATGTATTTCACATGAAAAATCCAAGTTTCTCAACATGGGAAGATAAGCTTCATATCTTTAAGCCAACGTCAAAACAATTAATTGATTTCCTCACAAGTGACATATAGAGATTTATGTCATGGTTTTGGTTCTCTATGTCCTGGACATAGCTCGTATAAAAAACACAAGTGGTGTATTTCCCAATAAAACTCTTGTGTCACATGCATTGTCACAACATTAATTTTTCACCGAGAATCTCTGGCAGATCCCAAAGTTTTTCAGTGGGGTTAAAGCTAGGACTCTGTGGTGACTAATTCATGTGTAAAAATTAGTCCTCATGCTTCCTGAACCACTCTTTCACAATTTCAGCCCTAATTTTATGCCTGTGCTATCAGGGAAGATGGCATTGGAAGTTTTTGGTCAGTGGGGGCAGTGTGACTGTGTGGGGCCTCAATGCACAAGCAAAGAACTGATTCAATTCCTCAGTCCGTGAGGCATCAGAACTGACAGTCACAGGGGATCTACCATTATAGTTAGTTAAACAGGGCTCGACATTAACTTTTTAATCCACTTGTCACAGTCAGACAAGCAGCCAGATTCTTCACTTGTCTTGATGATGTATTAACTTGTCCTGATCATAAACTTTTTATTACTATGTATTTACTAGTTAAATAAAAGGAAAGTGGTTAACAAAGTTTATCAAAAAGCAGGTATAGTTATGATAATCATTATGATTTAATTAATTGTAATTTTTCAATAAAACTAAAACTTTAACTCTAACAATAAACAAAAACTATCCAGTGCCCCATTATTTGTGCATGTGTTATAACCCATTACCTGATCTGCAGTTTTAAGAGTTAGACTCACCCAAATCCAAAGCTTCTGCAGGAAATAAAGTTAAATCTTGATTAATTCAGTAAAACTTGAAGTATAAATTAATTTAAAGAAATGAAACTGAAAGAAAACAAGTTGGACATGATAAGGGTGACAGAATCACATTGTGAATGAAAACAACTGCGAGTGAGTTTGGCACTGTTGTAAAATTCCCGGCAATTATTTTATGATAATGTGTTACTTGGGCAGCAAGCCAGCTTGTGTAAATAATATGACAATGAACAAATGACACTGTTAAACTCATTTCAACATGTCTTTTACAGTCATTTAACCTGCCATGGGCAATGCTAAAGTCACTGTTACAAACAATACAGCACGCAACACCATCATTCTTTTTACCCCTATCAGGCAAGGGTACACTTCTGTGTAGTCTGAGGTGAAGTGGGGTTTATATTTTCATTTTTTGGGGCACTCTGTCATAATGCTTCTGGATACACTGAACTGATGGACTCTCAGTCTGGGAGAGAAGACGTGAAGCCCACCCACACAGAACACTGATTGGGCTACTGAACAAGACAAAGCAATCAGGATTCTCTCTCTCTCTCTCTCTCTCTCTCTCTCTCCCTTTCTCTAGATTCTTGGATACTGTATCTAATTTGCGGGCATCAGGGAGCCATTATCAATATGTGACAGACTCCCAGAACTTCCAGGAGAGTTGGGAATAATTCAGCTTGTCCCGTCGGACAAACAGATGTGGATTTGACTTGTCTGGACCAAACAATTACTTGTTCCAGACAGTCAGGCGACCATTAATGTCGAGCCCTAGTAAACGTTGTAATCCCTGCCACCTTGCCTTGGATCGTTATGGTTTAGATGTTCATTCACGTTCTTTTTATAGGTCTCTTTGGCACATTTGATGCCTCTCCTCAGGTCTGCTCTTGCCTTGCTATACAGGGCCCTGTCTCCAGACCTGAAGGCAGAGTTGTGGACTTGGAGGAGTTACTGTACCTCCTTTGTCATCCATGGTTTTTGGTTGGGGTATATGCAAATGCATTTATCAACCATGACAATATCAATGCAGTTCTTAATGTAAGACAGTACAGTATCCCTAAAAGTCTGCAGGTCTTGCTGTTCAAAGATGCTCCAGTCTGTGAGCGCAAAGCAGTCCTGCAGCTAGTAGAGTGCACCCTCCAGCCAGGTTTAAGAACTCTTTTGTGTCCGGCTTGGATTTCCTCCTGAGAGGAATGTATGTTGGGATAAGGGGCAATGAGAGATGGCCTGACAGACCCAGATGTGGGAGAGGAACTGTTCTGTAAGCATGTTTCAGGTTAGAGTAGACATGATCCAGTGAATTATTCCCTCTGGTGGAGCACTGTACATACTGTACAAATTTGGGAAACACTGTCTTTAAGCAAGCTTGATTGAAGTCACCAGCAATGATATGGACTCCATCAGAATCTGCCCGCAGTTGTCTGTTTCATGTAAATAGGCAACAGCAGTGCTAATGTTAGCATCTGGAGGGGGATATACAGCTGTGATGATCACTACTGTTAGCTCTCTGGGCAAGTAGAAGGGTTTGCATGCAAATGTCATTTGTTTCTATGTCAGGAGAGCAAAGTGTGTCTGTGATATTCCTGTCTGTGCACAAGCCATTATGTACATAAACACATAGTTCCCCCCTCTGCTCTTACTGGTGTCTCAGTTTCTGTCATAGTGGTGGGTGGTGCGGCCCACTAGCTGAAATAAGGTGTCCAGGATCAGTGGGTGCAGGCGTGTTTCCATAATAATCATCGAACAACAATTGTGAACAAGGGAGGTTGCCACAAACTGTAGCTGCAGTTTGTTTTGTGGACGAAGAATCTGGTGTGAGTCAGGAAGCTTCTTGGTAGCTGCGATTTGTGTGGCTGCTTCCTTAGCCTACCTAGTTGGCCTGCCTGGCATCCCCGTTTCTGCTTGCACTCCCTACACCACCTGCATCACTTTCTGGACCTGACTACAATCCACAGAGGCTCCAGTGATCTTGCTATTTCCAGTGGGATATTATGGAGGCAATGGGAAGTGACTTGTAATAGTGATTTGACGTCGCAGTCCAACATTCTGGAGTTCTGTGTGGCTGTAGACGTGTTTGGCATGACACCATAATCTAGCAAACATTGCACTCACAATTATCATATACTAGCAGGTTACCCGGCGTTGCCCAGGTTTTGCAAAATTCTAGGTTGCCCCCAGACTTCCATGTCAAATTTGGTGAAGATCCATCAAGAAATGGTGATGTTAACCCAAGACAAACAAAAATCCAAACATCC
>JANZLB010000019.1:26295338-26314047 GCA_026167865.1 Notarius quadriscutis
TAAAAACAATGTTATTTACTGCTTTATATAAAGAAATACAATTAATATTATGCAGAATTTAGTTCAGCCTTTTGGTCCGGCCCTCCACAAAATGTTCTGTTTCTCATGTGGCCCCATGGAAAAAATAATTGCCCACCCCTGACTTACATGGTGTTCATTCTCATGCAGATTCAAGAGAAATGTCAGGAGCAAAACAAGGGATTGTATGTGACTTGTCGACCTTACGAAGGCTTTTGACACTGTGAGCAGGAAAGGTCTGTAGCTGCTCATGCTGCAACTAGGATGTCCCCCAAAAGTTCCTCAGCATGGTCATCCAGCTTCATGAAGATCAGCGTGGCCAAGTCAGACACAATGGTGACCACTCAGAGCCTTTCCTAATTGAGAATGGAGTGAAGCAAAGTTGGCAAGAGGATGCAGCATTTCACTATCTTTAGCATGATGCCCCAACAGGCCACTGAAGACATTGATGACGATGAAGCATCTACATTCATTATCGCACTATTGGAAGCTTGGCCAACTTGAGATGTCTGAAGGTCCACACTAAGACCCTAGAGCAACTCATCTGAGAGCTTCTCTTTGCTGGTGATGCTGCTGTTCTTACCACCCTCCCAGTATCATCATCATCACTGAGACAGAACTGAAGACAGTCCACCAGTTCAGCTACCTGGGGTGCACCATCTCCTCAGATGCCAAAATTTATAAGGAAATTGACAATCAACTGGCAAAGGCAAACAGTGCTTTTGGTAGACTGTACAAAAAAGCCTGGAACAACAAACACTTGAAGAAAGGCACCCAGATTAGTATGTACAGCGCCATTGCACTTACCACCCTCCTGTATGGCTTGGAGTCATGGATCACCTACTGGCACCATCTGCATCTACTTGAGCACTTCCACCTGCACTGGCTCTGCACAATCCTTGACATCCATTGGCGTGACTTTGGTGCCAACATTGAAGTCCTTGAGCAGGCAAAGGTCACCAGTATTGAGGCCATGCTGTTGAAGACACAGCTTTGCTGGGCAGGGCACATCTCCAGGATGGAGGCTTATCGCCTGCCCAAGATTGTGCTGTACAGAGAACTGTCCACTGGGCACTAGGATAAAGGAGCACAGAAGAAGAGATTTAAAGACTCCTTGAAGAAATCTCTTGGTGCCTGCCACACTGACCATACCCAGTGGTCCACTTTAGCTGCCAGTCGTGAGGCCTGGTGACACACTGTTCACCAAGATGTCTCCTCCTTTAAGAACGCTTGTAGAGCCAGCCTTGAGGTGAAAAGGATAAGGAGGAAACACAGTGATACTGCAGTATCCAACCCAGGACAGACAGTTCCCTGCAGCCATTGCATCCAGGCCTGCCTATCTTGAATTGGCCTCTTCACCCATCAGCAAGCCTACAATAGATGTGGACAGGACCCTTTTTAGATCTTCATTCATGAAGCCAAGCCATGCCACATGCTTGCTTGCTTGCTTGCTATCTATGCTATGCCATCCTGGTATACTGTACCTGTCAGGATGTGGTTTTGAGCACAGACAGAGACAGAATAGTCAGATAATACAGTATTTTCATCCAACAAGTAGGCACCAGGCACTATGCTTGAACAGAGCAAACAGTAAAAGGGATAGACAGCTCTCCCAACAAGCAGAGAGACAATATATGCTACTTTAGCATGTTCAGAGGTGTTCAGACGGAAACTGAGCCAACTGGAACTCAAAGACAAGACTACAGTGTGTTACAAAGTCCCAGCATACCACTGGCATTCCATGAAACCTTGGCAGGGCCAGGAAGCAGATTTCCCTGCCCAGGGGTTGGGTGGGTGTTGGCTCTTTGGGCTCCCCTGATGGGAAAGGGGCCGCTGGGATTGGATTGACTGGAGGTGCTGGTAATGTCCAAGCACCTAGTTCATTTATGGTCTCCCCCATGCAGGTCATATTGTCACTTAAGTGTTGGAGGAAAGCCTGTTATTCGCCAAGCAAAATTCCATGGTTAACTAAAATCTGATGAAGTTTCTCGCTCTCTGCTGTGCTCAATTTTGGTTCAGTCATGCTGTCAGGATATGGTTTTGAGCACAGATGCAGACACAGAGAATAGTCAGATAATACAGTATTTTAATCCAATAAGTAGGCACAGGGCACTATTCTCAAACAGAGCAAATAGTAAAAGGGATGAGCAGTTCACAAGAGACCGGGCTTACGATTCAGCATTTACAAAGTTCATACAGCACAGGGAAGTAATCATACAAGAGAATCCAAAATTTGAGACAGTTGCCAAACCAGAGAGTTGAGTCCATAAACACAAAAGGTCCAGGACTTTCAGGGTAATCCACAAACAGAGAGGGTTCAGAGAATACAGTCCATGAGAGAAATATCCACAAAAAGAGAAGTAAGTCTACTTATGAAGAGTAATCAAACAAAAGTGATCCACAAGGAAGTGCGGCTGAGTAGAATCCACCACAGGAGCTTCACAGCGCACAAGAAGATCATGATTGAGCACTGAGGCCAGTCTCAGCTCAGTTTAAATACTTAGCAAATGAGTCACGAGACCACCAGGTGTATCCACTCAGAGTCTTGGGCAAAATGAGCTCAGCTAAAACTGTTCAAGAAGAGTATCTCCACCTAGTAGTGTTCCCCAGGAACTGTGCAAGGTCTGACAGTACCAGCTAAGGAAATCTGCAGTAAAAATAGACAGACTTCTCTGTCCATCTATGTCTGCAAAGGTGGGAACAATGTTGCTCACACTACAGTTGCTTCTTTACACACATGCAAAATAATTAATTGGGCCATATCAAAGCACTCCCATGTGGAATTTTCCGATAACAGTATACTTCCCACTAGATTGGTAAATGGAATATTCCTTTGGTGTTTAGTCACCGGGCAGCATGGTGGTATAGTGGTTAGCACTGTTGTCTCACAGCAAGAAGGTTCTGGGTTTGAGCCCAGTGGCTAACGAGGGCCTTTCTGTGTGGAGTTTGCATGTTCTCCCCATGTCTGCATGAGTTTCCTCTGGGTGCTCTGGTTTCCCCCACAGTTCAAAGATATGTGGTTAGGTTAACATGGGGCAGCCATGGCCTGATGCTGGGCTGAAGTGTCCTTGCGCAATGCACCTAGCCCCCAACTGCTCCCTGGTTGCTGTAGCATAGCTGCCCACTGCTTTGGGTATGTGTGTGTGCTCATTGCTCACTTGTGTGTGCATGTGTATATTCACTGCTTCAGATGTGTTAAGTGCAGAGGTTAAATTTCACTGTGTGCTTAAGTCTGTGCTTGACTGTATGTGTGACAAATAAAGGCTTCTTGGCTTGGCTTCTTCTATACACAAGTTCTTTGCAATTTTACGTTGAGGACCATTATTCTTAAATTTTTGGACTGTTTGCCCAAGCAGTCTTTCACAGAGTGGTGAACCCCTCCCCATCTTTAATTCTGAGAGACTCAACCTCATTGGGATGCTCTTTTTATATCCAATCATGTTACTGACCTGTTGCCAATTAACCAAATTATTTTTTTTCACATTACACAGCTTTTTCAGTCTTTTGTTGCTCCTGTCCCAACTTTTCTGAAATGTGTTGCTGACATCAAACTCAAAATGAACATATATTTTTCTAGTAAATAAATAAATAAATAAATAAATAGGGGTGGCACAGTGGTGTAGTGGTTAGCACTGTCTCCTCACAGTAAGAAGGTCCTGGGTTCAAGCCCAAGCAGCCAATGAGGAAGTTTGTGTGTGGAGTTTGCATGTTCTCCCTGCATCTGTGTGGGTTTCCTCCAGGTGCTCCATTTTCCCCCACAGTCCAAAGACATGCAGGTTAGGCTAATTGGCGGCTCTAAATTGACCATAGGTGTGAGTGTGATTGGTTGTTTTTCTCTATGTGTTAGCCCTGCTATGACCTGGTGACTTGTCCAGGGTGTACCCCACCTCTCGCCCATAGTCAGCTGGGACAGCCTTCAGCTTGCCTGAAACCCTGTATAGGATAAGTGGCTACAGATAATGGAGGGATAGATGAATAAATAAATAAATATAAAATAAAACTTCTCAGTATCAGCATTTGACATGTTATCTTTGTAGTATTTTTAATCAAATTTAAGCTTTCCATGATTTGCAAATCTTCACATCCTGTTTTTTATTTATGTTTTACACAGTGTCCTAACTTTTTGGAATTGAGGTTGTATTTTGACCAATTCATATACATATGTATATGATAGGTGTGTGTGTGTGTGTGTGTTCGACAAGACATTGTAGCATGGTAAGGTGCATTCCATCTCCCAGGTAATGGCATTAATGAAGCATGAGGGGACAAGATGCATTAATGTCCAAACTCAGGCTCATTGGTGTCATGCTGTCTGGAAAGGGAGTCAGCTTTTGTATTTTGGGAACCAGGATGATAAGACAGGATAAAGTGGAACTGGATAAAGAATACGGCCCATCTGGTCTATTGTTGCTTCAGTCACTTGGCTGTGTGTGAGTGCTCTAGGTTCTTGTGGTCAGTGAAAACAGTAAATGGGTGGTTCGCACCCTCTAGCCAATGTCTCCACTCTTCCAGTGCCAACTTGATGGCTAGCAGTTCCCTATTCTTGACATCATTGTTTTGTTCAGTAGGGGATAGTTTCTTTGAAAAGAAGGCCACTGTGTGCAATTTGGGCTTTTCACCAAAATGTTGTGATAGAACCATACACACTCCTCTGAAGTGTTCACCTCAATTTTAAAAGGTTTAGCTGGGTCAGGGTGTTTCAGGATGGGTGCAAAAGTGAATGTGGTCTTGAGGGCAGAGAATGTGCCTTCTTCCATGTGGTTCCATATGAACTTCTTGACTCCTTTCTTGAGGAGGGTTGTGAGAGGCTTAGCAATGGTGCTGAAACCACAAATGAAGTGTCATTAGAAATTGGCAAAGCCCAGAAAGCATTGCAGGTCCTTGTCACTTTGAGGAATGGGCCAGGGCATGGCTGCAGAGACCCTGGATGGCTCCATGGCAACTCCCTTGGGACTGATTATCTATCCCAGGAAGGTAACCTTAGCCAGATAAAACTCGCTGTTAAGGGTGGCAAGATGAGGTGCAAGATTAGGGTCCAGAAGCAGAACACAAACAGTAATCCAATAAATAAGGTGATTTAATCCAGGGAAAAGGGCGTGGCAAAAAGGTAAATAAACAGGATGAAAAAACAAATAGCAAAATACTCCAGGTACAAAGAGACAAAAAACTTTGACAAAACAATGAGGCAGGCAAGGACAAAACATGTTAGTGGAAAAAAGCATGAACAAAAAAAAAACGCTTAGTGCAGAAAATCAAACAAGAAAAAATGCTAGAAAGAAAACCATGAGAAGAATAAGAGGCACAGAAACGGCTAGAGTAACAAGCGAGACATTCTGGCAAGGTCCCTGTCTGAGAACAGCGTTTATATACACAGCAGAAAAAAACAGGAAATGAATGCAGGCAAGATGGAATTCCCGTCCCGGATCCAGATTAGTGCTGACATGGGAAATAAGTAATCTCCAGAGTGGAAGTCCGGGGTGGAGCATGACACTCGCACTTTTCACCCTTCACATACAGTTGGTTAGCCAGGAGATGTGAGAGAACTTGCTTAACATGAGAGACATGTCTTTTATGGGAATCAGGATGTCGTCAATATAAGTGATGACAAATTTTCCCAGCATGTTCCTTCATACATAATTTCTCAGGCACTGGAAGACAGACAGGGTGCCAGAGAGTCCATATGGCATGACTGTATATTTATAGCGTCCACTAGTTGTACTAAACACTGTTTTCCACTCATTTTCAGGACAGATGCACACCAAGTTGTAGGTGCTCCAGAGGTCCAGCTTAGTAAAGACTTTTAGCTGACCTTAACTGTTCAAGTGCAGAGGGAATGAGTGGTAATGGACATGGATACTTGACAGAGATTTGGTTGTACTCCCAGTAGTCTATGCAGGGGCAGAGCCCCCCTCCTTCCTTTTCCACAAAGAAAGAGCCTGCTGATGCAGAAAAGGTGGAGGGGCAAATGTACCCCTGAGGGAGTGCTTTCTTGCACATACTCTTCCATAGCATGCTGTTCCATGAGACAGGTTAACAATGGACAGCCTTGGGCTGAAGTGCCCAAGAGTGGTGGCGCGCATGTACGCAGCAGCTTTGCTCGCCTATGATGAGCTAAATTTTGTTGTATATTTGTGAGGTGAAATGGCATTCTCTTCTATCTAAGGTGAAGTGGTGCTTGGAAGCACATCAATAGCACAATTGTTAGTATGATGTGGGGGAAGGCCACTGGCTTTCTTTTTACTGAACACTTCCAAGAATCTGTGGTACTCTTTTGGTATACTGTCTTGTTCTGATGCTTCAGGACTTTCAATTGTAATCAAGCCTAGGCAGAAATGGGGCATTGAAGACAATGTTTAAGACAGTATGAGGACCACTGGATGATTTCATGGTCTACCCATCAGGGAACTGGATCATGTAACTCCACCCAAGGCATGCCCAGGATAATGGAGTGAGACAGTGTGGAGGTGATCAGGAGGCTAATTGTTTCATGGTGCAGACTGCTGACCTGAAGGTTCAATGTGGGAATACAGTGGTTCACTATGCCAGTGCCTATGGGTCAGTGGCACAAATATGAAAAGGTGTGGTGAGAGGACAGAAGGACTTGGAGTTGTTCTGCTGTGTGCTGATTGATGAAGCTTGTGGCTGCTCTGGAGTCCATCAGGGCTGTGAGAACAAATTGGGATCCCGAGAGTTCTATTTTCACTTGCAATGTCAAGGATTTATGAGGGACAACCTGAGATTGACTCACTGGGGATGGTTGAGACATGACAGGTGTTCCCTCTCTCAATATCTCCTTTATGGGAGCTTTGTGGTGCTGGGGGCAGCTAGATACAAGGTGTTCTGGACCACCATAGTAGAAGTACTGATGCTTGCATTGTTGCCTCTCTTGCTTGGTGATGCTGAACTGTGTGCAGCCAATCTGCATGGGTTTGAGGTTGGTTAATGGAGCTGGTGAGACTTGGCACCTTGGATCAGTGTTGTATGAATTGATCAAGGCAGACAGCAAAACTAATGAGTGCATCCAGTGTGACCTGGTCATCATGGCAGGTGAGTTCTGTGAGGACGTCAGCGTTGAGCCTTTGGTAGAAGATGGATTTCAGGGCTGACTCATTCCACCTGCTGCCTGCAGATAAGGTATGGAACTTGAGGGCATACTCAGCTGCCTGCCATGATCCTTGGCAAATAGCCAGTAGCCTTTTGCCAACATCTTTCCCCTCTTATGCATGATCAAAGACTCTTCTGAACCTTGAGACAAAGAGTTCATAAGTTATTGCAGAGCCACCACCCTGCTCCCAGACAGTGGTGGCCCACCAGTCAGCTTTGCCTGTAAGTAAGTCAATGAACTGAGACACCTTGTCATAATCAGAAGCTCCTTCTTGGGCTGCGAAATGCAACAAGCACTGGAATTGGAAGTCGCCGCACTGAGCAGTGTCTCTGGCAAACTTGTCCGGATGAGTGATCAATGAGCTCATGGTGACCAAATGGGTCTGCTGTGGTACTTGCAAGGAATGAGGCAGAGACACCTGTGAGAGCACACTGGTTAGCTGCATGAGCTTCTCCTCCCTAGCATGAAGATGTTGTTGCTGTTTGCCCATGAGCCAGCCCTGGTGGATGAGACTGCTATGCAGGTTCTCTCTCTGCTGCATCCATGTCACAGCGAAGTATTCTGTAATGAGAACCAAGCCTGAGATGAGGGGATGCAACTTCAGTTAGAGGAGGTTTTAATGGAAGTTCCATCAAGCAAGCAAATCCAAAATGGCAAGCAGAATCTTGGTCAAAACAGGCAGAGGCAAACCGAGGCACAAACAGGATATTATAGATTAAATCCAAAATAGAGGCATAAGCAAAGCAGGTCAAACACTTGCCAACTGGCAAGATAAACAAATGGTTTGGTATGAACAGCCTGAGCAAGCTCATGCACTACAATGTGAGTGTGTGTGCAGAGTCCTTAAGTAAAGTGGATGTGATTGTGAACAGGTGACCATGATTTATACTCAGGTGATGGGGAACAGTGAAGAGCATGCTGGGAAGCACGGTGTGAGGTGTGCAATGGAGTACATGAAGCTGCAGGAGATGGAGAATGGGCAGTGGATGTGACATTGATGTCAATTGGAGAAATACAGCCAAATGGTTTATACTGAGAAAAAATCCTGCACCACTTTAAAATGAAAATTGAAAAGGGCCATTTTGACGGAAATAGAACAGTGAAATATTTGTTGGAGAGCTTTGGTCTTTTGAAGGTGTGTGAAAATGGTTCACATCTAAACGAGTTTTGTAGTTGTGATTTATTTATGCACTTAAAAATTGAGCTTATAGTTTCATTGTTTTAGTGTGTGCAGCTTTAGGTGTATAATGCTTAATTAACAATTATTTGCCAAAGGTGAAGTGAATATTAATGAATAATTCACCAATATTCACTGAGCCAGAGGTGGATCATGATTTAGTATAAATATATTGATGATTTATTTTTTAAAAATCATATTAAAAATGAACAAACAAACAAGTAACCAGCACTTGCATAAAGCAGTGTTCATACAATGAGGACATTAAATGATGCCCACAATGATCAAGGCTTTAATGAATCTGTTTGTTAATATTGAAGTACTTGAGATAGGTCTTGGTCTCAAGACCACAATTTGAAGGTCTCAGTCTCTTCTCAGAATCGACTGCATTTTTACTTGATCTTGTCTTGGATTTGGAGGATTTTTTTCAAGACCGGTCAAGCCCACCACTGTAGGAATATCACTAAATTGCCTGTGCATTGTCTGATTCATTTGTTAACTTCATTATTATGATTGGATGTAAAACTTCATGCTTCAAATGCAACCAGTAATGTGATTCATTTCTAATTTGAAATTTCTGTTACTGTTAATAGCTGCCATCCTATTTTCTTCACCCTCTTTTCTTGGTCTTAGTGCACTCTGGTCTTTGTCATGACTTGGTCTTGGTTTAGGGGTTCTTTCCTACAACACTGGTGTACAAATTTTAGTTGTGTTTTGGAAACATTTAATAACAATTAATACATGTTAACTTTGTTACTTTAACATTACTTAGAGATTATTAATGCCATGTTTATTTTCCAGTTTAATGCCAGAGTATTAAATTGTTATGGAAATGTCATAATGAGTAACTTGTGTCTGTAATGTAATTTAAAAAATGGCAACCCACATTTTTTTAACCTTGGGACTTCATGTTGCACTTGTCTAGGGGTTGTCAACTGGCAGACCCTGAATCAGATGCAGTAAATTATATCAGTGGACAGAACTAAGTAGTGTAGCACAACCAATCAACATATGGAAAACAAACAAACGACAACAAAAACCGCCTGTAGTTCATCAGCTTAAATTTTCTAAATCTGAAACAGGATGCAATAGTAGATCCCTAGTTTTCACAGAATTTCATAGATTTTTCACTTTATTCATCCTCTCTGGTCTGGTTTATTAATTATTTGTTTATTAATTCATTTATTTACAATTTATTCATTGAAAATTTGTTAATTCTTATGTTTAAAATCTATAATTTTCTGCAAAGCTGCTTTATGACAACGTCTATTATTAAAAGTGCTCTACAAATAAATTGACTTGGTATGCAAACTGGCAACATCGACTGGTGTAAAGAAAAGGTGCCAATGAAAATGGAAGGTTGAAAGACAAATGGGTAGATAAGTATGTGTTTATTCTTCCACATCACATTCAAATATGTCTCATATGTACAGAGTCTGCATGAAGCTCAAGGGCTGCACAAAGTATAATCATGCCAAATTGTCTGATGGCTATGAACTAACCATTAATCGTTAAGCATTAAAAGGCAAATTTTGTAATTGTTCATCCATCCATCCATTAACTGTAACTGCTTATCCCATGCAGGGTCCCAGGCAAGCTGGAGCCTATCCCAACTGACTATGGGTGTGAGGTGGGGTACACCCTGGACAAGCTGCCAAGTCATCGCAGGGCAGACACATAGAGACAAACAACCATTCACACTCACGGTCAATTTAGAGATACCAATTAACCTAACCTGCATGTCTTTGGACTGTGGGGGAAACCGGAGCACCCAGAGGAAACCCACGCAGACAAACTCCACACAGAAAGGCCCCTGTCAGCCACTGGGCTCGAACCCAGAACTTTCTTGCTGTGAGACAACAGTGCTACCCACTACACCACCATAATGCCCTGTCATTATTCAGTCATGTTAATTCCTTATTTGGATCTTTCTAAGCAAGGAATTGTATGTAAATGGACTTTTACATTTTTGTTAAACACCTCTACACGACTTTATATATTTGTTAGATTACATTACAGGCATTTAGCAGATGTTCTCTTCCAGAGTGATGTACAATAGGACCCTGACATACCCACAGCAGTGGGCACCCTGGAGAGCAGTTGGGGGTTAGGTGTTTTGTTCAAGGGCACTTCAGTCATTCCTGCTGGTCCAGGGAATCAAACTGGCAACCTTTTAGTTCCAAAGCTGCTTCTCTAACCTTTAGGCCATGGTTTCCCCAGTAATATTATAATTTATCATATTCGTGTTACTAATACAAATCTGTACCATGTTGCTGATGTTAATACAACTAGATTGCTATATATTTTTCTTTTGTGTGCCTGTTTCTGTTATTGATCCTTCTAAGGTATCCATTTTTAGGAAATTAGGCTTTAGGAATCTAACCATGTGGGTCTCATGTACTACACTACCAATACCACAGGTGTTAAATTTGCACCAATGTGCATCTACACGCTTTCAGACTCTTCATCATGCAGGTACCTGCTCTTCTACATCCCACAGTCTTTTTTAAACATAGCTGTTCCTCTGAGTACTGCTGCTCCTACCTCAATGAGCTGTTTCCATCATCATTCTGCCCTCCCACTGCTTGCCTGCCTGTGGTTGCCATGATACATTGTCATAAACACACGGGCTTAGAATACAAATGTGAAGGGGAGACAGAGAGGGCTAACTACACAATGTGGATGAAGTAAAGGCAGACCTCTGAAGCTCTCTGAGCTCTGTGACATATGGAATGGCAGTTCTAAATTATGTTTGATTTTATGCTATTGCATTTCTGTGGAACTTTCTTGAAGCTGAGCTGATTATATTAATTAAGTATATGGTACAAATGAATAATTAGTTGGGATAAACTGGAGTTGCTCCCTCACACCTACACAATTCCTCTCTTACTCCAAGCTGGACAACACAATTCAGAGGAAAGCTCAATCACAAGGCTTGAGTTACATTAATTAATTAATTAATTCATGCTAGGCCCCTGATAGATAGATAGATAGATAGATAGATAGATAGATAGATAGATAGATAGATAGATAGATAGATAGTGAAGCAGTGGGATGAAAATATAATGAACTCAGATTGAAACACAAGCGGGATGCCTGCCAGGAAGCAGAATAGGACCTATTTTTGCCAGGCAAATCAATGAATAAGTGCATGCAGGAACATTTCTCTGCTTTCACCACTCAGAATTTGAACTGCAGGTCAGATCCAATGGGAGAACATGACATGGTCGGCAGGCAGGAATATCTAATCATCTCATTACCAGAATATGTGGCAGGGTTCCTGGAAGGATTCATGTGCTAAAAAAATATATATACCAATCTTTCCAAAACTATGGCAGCCATGTTACATGTTTCTTTTGGAAAAAAATTCCAGCGCAATCATCTGTCATTTTATGCTTGAAGATAATGTCCTGTTCATTTGGAAAAATATTCCTTTATTCAAAGAACAATTATATCACTTTCTCGGAAGACACATATCAGCATAATACCTTCAAATGTGAGCTTGCAAGATATTTTATTTTCTCTTTTTCCCCAGCATCTTATTGATTTTAAAATGTTGCCTTGTGAGTTTTGTTTACACATTAATGTACTGTTAAGTAAAAGAGCCCTTTAATTCCCTGCCAGATTTCCATGGATGCTTCAGGCAATACTTACTATTGATGTGACATCCCCTAATAGTCCTTGTTTGCTTGTTACCATGTCACTAATGCACAATCTACTATGTGCATTTGTGGAACAAATTTCCATCTGATTCAGAAATCACAAGAATATGTGCACTTCCCAATACTTTAAACAGTCCACTGATCTTTTCATTAGAGCCTCCTAGTTGATGCATAAGATCCTTAAATAAAGTATGTATCAGAGGAAACGAGGAAAAAAGTTAACAACATAACAAGATAGAAAGATGAATTTGCTGAATACATTACAAATTCATTCTGAAAGCCACTGTGTGCACGTCTCAGTTGTACATAACTACAAGGATTAAATGGGCCCTGTTTGCCAAGTTTCATTAGTCACTAGAACACAAGGGAACTTGCAATTATCCTGAGACCATGTTCTCTGTTACCACTTGTTTTGTGTACAAGAGCCCCAGCTATTCCTGTTGTGTGAGATCTAATTGACAAAGTACAGCTTAGGTTTTTTCAGGCAATACTGAATAGGAAAAAAAAGGACAACATAGTGGGAAAGCAAGAGGATATACAGTGAAAAACTGCCAGCATGTTTATTCAGCCCATCTGCTCAAGAGTCTAGCCAATTTTCTTGATGGATCTACAAATGTGCACCCTGTGAAAATGAAAGCATTAACTAACAGCTGATTAGCTGAAGCAGAGATTCAGCTGTGAGTCCTAGTTATGACATAGTGGTTATGTATATGTTCATGTCACAGAGCCAAGTAACTTGGCAACTAATTGACAATCTTGCAAGACAGTTCTAGAAAAGAACTTTAAAAAACCTCATATTAGTCAAGGAAGACATTGGAGGTGTTTGCTTTTCAAAACTAACATTGGTCTCATATGGAAAGGCTCAGATTAACAAAAAAACAAAAACCCAACCAACCAACCAACTAAACAAAAACCTGACATGCTTTTGTCAAAAGCTTTGAACCAGGGGTACATCCATCCTTCCACCTCACCTGCATCAGTTGGCTTCTTCTTTGTGGAGAAGGGAGGAGGTCTTCAACCATGCATTGATTATAGGAGCCTCAACCAAATCAATACTTCTATCCTCTTCCACTGGTTCCCTCAGCCCTTGAACAATTACGTGCTGCAAAAATCTTATCCAATCTAGATAGACTTACACAGTTCCTACCATCTAACCCGAATCAGAGAAGAGGATGAGTGGAAGACGACCTTCAGTAACACTGCCAGTCATTTTGAATACCAGGTAATGTTGTATGACCTTTCTTCAGCACCAAGCATTTCCAGTGTTTGATAAATTATGTGCTCCGAGACATGTTTGGGAGATATGTCATTGCCTACTGTACATCAATGACATCCTGATCTACTCCCCAGACAAGGGAAGTCATCTTAGACACGTCAGATCGATACTCTCCTGTCTTCTCAAAAACCACCTGTATATGAAGGCCAAAAAGTGTGAATTCCATGTACATGAGATTTCCTTTTTGGGGTATATTATCAGCACTGAGGGAGTCAGTATGGACCAGTCCAAAGTATCAGCTGTCATGTCCTGGCCAATTCCAGCCTCTGTCAAGGAACTACAGTGTTTTCTGGGCTTCACCAATTTCTATCGTCACTTCATTAGGGGCTTTAGCACCATCACCACACCACTAACCTCTCTCCTAAAGAATGGACCCCAGCACCTCCAGTGGAATCCAGAAGCAGAGGAAGCCTTCAAGAAACTCAAGGCCATTTTTACTATGGCCCCCATACTTCAGCATCTTGATCCTGCTAAACCATTTGTAGTAGAAGTGGATGCATCTGAGACTGGAGTAGGAGGCATGCTCTCCCAATGATTCAGGGAGAAGCCCAAGCTGCACCCAGTGGCGTTCTTTTCAAAAAAAGCTCACATCCACAGAGAGGAACTATGACATCAGCAACAGAGAACTACTAGCAATTAAGTTAGCCCTGGAAGAATGAAGACATTGGCTGGAGGGAGCCATGCACCCCTTTGTTATCTTAACTGATCATAAGAACCTTGAATACCTCAAGAAGTTTAAACATCTCAACCCACGTCAAGCTAGATAGGCATTGTTCTTCACACATTTTAATTTCATGATATCCTTCTGTCCTGGCACCAAGAACACCAAGGCAGATGCACTATCCAGAATTCACAGTTCCTCTCCACACACCTCAGAACCATACCCTATCCTAGCACTCAAATGTTTTGTTCAGGTCATCACATGGGATTTGGACAAGGAAATAAAGGAGTCACAACCTCGGACACCTCCAGAAAACTGTCCCCCCCAGTCTCCTATACATCCCACACAACTTCAGAGGCAGGCTCATTACTTGGGCTCATGCATCTCCTGCCACAGGCCACCCAAGCAACCACCATACACACCAGCTGCTGAGGAATAAGTACTGGTGAGAGAACATGGTGATGGAGATCAACCACTTTGTGTCCTCATGTTCAGAGTGTGCACAAGCCAAGGTACCACGAACTCCACCCACCAGAAAATTATGCCCCCTCTCTGTATCCCAAAGACCCTAGTCCCACCTGGCTGTCGATTTCATCACCGATCTTCCTCCTTCCCAAAGCAACACAACTATCCTGGTCATCATCGACAGATTTTCCAAAGCCCTCAGACTCATCCCATTACCTGGTTTTCCTACAGCCTTCCAGACCACTGAACTCATCTTCCAGCATGTGTTCATATATTTTGGCTTTCCTGAGGACATTGTCAGTGACTGTGGGCCTCAGTTCATCTCGTGACTCTGGTCTTGTTTCATGGAATGATTAGGAATCTTGGTAAGTCTCACCACTGGCTATCACCCACAATCCAATGGCCAGGTCGAACGGGCCAACCAGGAAGTAGGGTGCTTCCTACAGATCTTCTGCATGCGGAACCAGGGGGAGTGGGCATGATTCCTTCCATAGGCCAAGTATGCACAAAATTCGCTCAAGCACCCTAACCCTAACACCCTAATGCAACTAACCCCAACTAATTTCAGTGCATATTCAGCTACCCCCCCCACCCCCCATTCCCATGGGATGATGCACCCATCCAAGTACAAGCAGTTGACAACTGGTTCACACAGAGACAACAGGTATGGGAGGAGGTCCACCAAAGAATTAAAATAGTCAACTCCAAGTATAAACAATACGCTGACAAACACAGGAGCAAGAACCTGGAATACTCTCCAGGACATCGGGTGTGGGTCTCCACTAGGGATCTGAAACAACCCAACACTTGCAAGAAACTTCAAGCAATGTAGAAGGGGAACCCATCTACCAGGTAAACAAGATCCTGAACTCCAGATGTAGACAAGGACAACTGGAATACATGGTAGATTGGGAAGGCTACGAACCCAAGGAGCAAAGTTGTGTCTGCTCTAAGGACATTCTGGACCCTCTCCTGATACAGGAATTCCAGAGTCAGCACCCCAGCAAGCCTGCACCAAGAGGGAGAGGGCATCCAAGAAAGAGTATAGCTCCCAGAGGGAGCTCCTTGGGGGGGGTTCTGTCAGTAACAGTGTTGAGAGCGTAAGCTCAAAACAGCCTCCAAACATGGCCACCATGAACTACACTTCCCAAGAAGCACAGCGCCCTCTGTCTCCAGCTTATTAATTTCACCTGTCATTAATTTCCTCCGTAATCAGCTCCTCTACTTAAACACCACTCACAGTCAGTGTGAAGTATCATTCAGTGTTCATCTCCGTCATTACCAAGCCATTTACTTTCTGCCTGCCAGTTCACTACTCGACCTTCGGTTACATTTTCCCTGACCTTGTCTCTTAGTCTCGCCTTCGATATTCCATTTGCCAATCGACCAACCACCGCCCATCTCTCTGACCATGATTCTCGTCTACTGTTGTGGCTTCGTCTACAGTTTGCTTCTCCCGCTCTCCCCTGTGCCTGCATCCATAAGTGCCTGCACCCTGACAAAGAGAGTTTATTAGCAGGCATAGTATTAACAAAAATGAAACCGAAAGCAGAGTCATAAACAGTTTTTTTTAATTTATTTATTTGTTTTTAAGCAAGTCACATAGTGAAGTGATTATAATATAAAATATGTTTATTTTTGGAACAACAGTATAAATAAAATGAAAATAAAATGGCAAGTTGATGTCATGATAAGACTATGGGCTAGCAGCTGTTCAGCTAAAACAATTGGCTCAAGCGTTTATTAAAAAAAAAACTGACATTGAGTATGTGTAGAGCAGATCAGTCTACACATATTGTATTGAATGTTGTGAACAAATTCACAGGTTGTGTTAAGTATAAAATGACGTGTAAAAAAGCTGAATTCTTCCAATACAATCTCATTTAATATTGACACAACACATGAACATGTAAACTGGACTGCTACACATAATTTCTGTAATTTTTCTATACATTCCTTCTAAGAGTGTATAACATGCAACAGTTTGATGTATTGCCATCAAACTTAATATATCTCCTTGTGAACAAGTGGTGGGGCCAGAAAGTGCTTTGTACTGCCATTGCTCATTGCAGCTATTATTATTATTATTATTATTATTATTATTATTATTATTATTATTAGTTGTTGGTAGTCAGAGTAGTAGTATTGTTATACAAATTGTAATTTATGCATAATTAAAAAAGCCATTTCTTCCTTAGCAATCAGTTCTGTTATTAAAAAGCATGTAATTGGAACTGACCAGATTTTTAAACTTCTTGTGAACTCAAATGAGCTTTAAAATAACAAGATACTCCTTTTAATGGATGCACTGACCTGCATATAGGATTGATTAGTGATAATGATCTAAACTGGGATGTGAGCAAAAAAACATATAATCTGGAGAAATAATTAATAAATGATCACTTCAAAAATGATTACCAGCATGTGTGCATCAAGCAGATAAATAATGATTTTAATAATTATATAACCACATATCGTTACACCCAATTAATCAATGTGTAAATTTGCAAGAGGATAATCAGACTGCTTGAGATGAATAGCTACATAAATTCCCAATCCAAAAATATCAGTTGTGATGTCAGAATATTAAGATTCAGCAGTTAATATTTCATAATAGAACAACGAAGTCTGCAGCTTGTAATTACATTCAACTGAGCTAAGAAGAGGTGATGAATTAATTACACTAATTATACTACTTATTTAATAAAGCCATCTCTACACTATCTTTAATATATAGATTTAGGCACTGCCTAAAAGTGGATCTCACATCTGTTACTGGGTTGTAGAATTTTCTTATATCATAGCCAGCCTCTTTTGTTTCATTTCTTTACCATTATAGTTACTATATTGTTTCCTTATGTTGTACAAAACGTCGGGCGACAACAGCAACAAGTTACTCACTACTATACTGTCCCAACTATGACACCACTTCACTACTCACTGAACTAGTTGTTGGGTTTCTTGTGGTGGCAGGCATGTACGCACAGGACCGAAACCATCAGAAAACAACTCGATGGGTTACTCACTACTCAGCTGTTGGGTTTCCTGTGGTGGCAGGCATGCATGCACAGGATCGAAACCATCAGAAAACAACTCAATGGGTTTCTTTATGTATCCACACTCTATGCCTATGGGGCTCCGCTCGCGCCGGCCTTTGGCCCATGCAGGACCTCTGCTAATAAAGTCAGGGCTGTGGAACATTACAGTACTTATACTAAAGATGTACAGCAACAGTAAAGAGAGTATTGTACATGCATAGAAGCACACAACAGAGAAAAATAAGTATTTCACCTACATATGTTGAAACCATGTTATGTAACTAAGAACTACCGTAATAACAATTTAATAGCTACTGATAACTAATAACTAATGCTGAACTACCAGAACTTAACATTCATACAGTATATGCATGGGTAACACCCCTTTTCTTCTGTCAGACTCAGTGCTCCCTCAAAGCCTCTTTAATGTTCATTAAAAACACAAAACATTATTTTATCAAATAAAATAGCCACAATCAATAAAATACCAATACAGCATGCTGCAAGATTCACAGAGAAATGCCTTGCAATCCTGAATGCATTTACATTTACAAATATATTTGACAGACACTTTTATCCAAATTTACAAGTGGAGTGGAATTCAATCCAAGCACAGAGCTGAACAGTTGACTTGGCAGTTTTAGAGCTTTCCTTCACATCCAGTTAGTAGTGCAAATCCACTGCCCTGAAAAATACTACAAGTGAAGCAGAATGCAGTCGAATACAGCTGAGGCTTGCACGTTAAGGATTTTATGGACCTTGCAGCAGTTCACTGCAGGAGCCACAGTGCCACAGAGGCAGCAGTGGCTCATGACTAGAGATATTGGTGGGGCGGGATGACATTAATAATCCATCCATCCATCCATCCATCCACCCATCCATTATTCATAACTGCTTATCCTGTGCAGGGTCACGGGCAAGCTGGAGCCTATCCCAGCTGACTATGGGCAAGAGGCAGGGTACATCCTGGACAAGTTGCCAGGTCATCGTAGGGCTGACACATAGAGACAAACAATCATTCACACTGACATTCACACCTATGGTCAATTTAGAGTCACCAATTAGCCTAACCTACATGTCTTTGGACTGTGGGGGAAACCAGAGCACCTGGAGGAAAGCCACGCAGACACGGAAAGAACATGCAAACTCCGCACAGAAAGGCCCTCATCGGCTGCTGGGCTCAAACCCAGAACCTTCTTGCTGTGAGGTGACACAGACTTAAGTACACAATGAAATTTAACCTCTGCATTTAACCCATCTGAAGCAGTGAATACACACATGCACACACAAGTGAGCAATGAGCACAC
>JANZLB010000019.1:26566903-26578514 GCA_026167865.1 Notarius quadriscutis
TCAGCTGGGATAGGTTCCAGCTTGCCTGCGACCCTGTAGAACAGGATAAAGCGGCTAGAGATAATGAGATGAGATATGAAATCCCAAAGCAATTCTTAGGTCAAGAATTAAACATCCACACAAACTTACCAAACACTGAATCAAGACACAGGACAGAACGTACATAAGCAATGACAAAGCTGAATTGTGGAAAAGGCCCCTTCAGCATGTATTGCAAGTGTATCACATAGCTACTGCTGCATCAGTAACCATAAATAAGCTTGTGTGCTTCATTAAGAGCCAAAAGTAAGCTCAACAGAATTAGCATTTGGGGTATGAGTCCACACAAGCACATGAGGGATTTCCAAACTCCAGAGATGCTAACTCACTAAATGAGGTCAGGGATATTGAAAGGCTGATTCACTGTATAGTGCCAGTACTAAGATTCAATTAAAAGACTAGATAAATTCACCCAGATCTGTGTGACTGAGATGTTTATCATTGTCTCTTAGCATAAACTGTGTTTAATACACAATTATAAAGGGTTCCACAATTGCTCTTTTGCTGAGTTTATAAGAGTTCTACTTGGAACCTTTTCTAAAATGCAAACTGTGTATTGTTCCTCCAGAGAGAGAACCCAAACAACCATTTAGGTTGTGATATCTCATGAAATATAGGACACAATCATTTGTTAACTTTGCAAGAACAACATTTAAAAGCATTTATACAAAATATAGTTTCAGATCTTGTGAAACTTGAGAAGAACTTATTTGGATATATTGCCTAATTAAAGTAATCACTCTGAATCGCTCCTTCAAATCTCCTGTGATTTGTTAGATTTCCTTGGCACCAAGATCATGTTTCACAGACTTTCAACAGTGCCCTGTCGCAGTTCCTTAAACAAAAATGGACCCCAGAAACATCCCAGAGAGACTTGGGGGCAATGTACAGAGATGCAAACTTTAGATGTGTGGCAACAGCTTAACATGGGGTCGGGTTTCTCAGGGCCCTAGCTATATTTAACCTAGTGATCTAACACCAGGCAGAGGGTTTAAATGCCACCCCTGCAGTTGGTGTGGAGCAGTTGTCGCCCACAGATCTTGTTCGGCACGAGCTTGGGGATACACACGTGCAGTGCACACACACACACCACACAAGACCTAGTACGTCAAAGAGTAAGTGAGTAAAGAAGACAGCAAGACAGCGGAGTGCACACTTCTCCAGCCTTAAGTCAGCCTAGATGGAGCTTTTTGAGACCAACCCGTACTTCTTCCCTGAGCAGCGTTTTTATGAAAGCGGTGAGAACTTCTTTCCTTCCAGGCTTACAGGGGGATTTGATCAAGGAGGATACCAGGACCGGACGTCTATGGTGGGGCTGTGTGGGGATGGAAGGCTGCTTTCTGGCACTGTAGGACTGGAAGACAAGCCATCTCCATCCTCCACACTTTCTCTGTCTCTTTCACCCAACCAGGAACAAGAGCACTGTCCAGGTCAGTGTCTGCCTTGGGCCTGCAAGGTGTGCAAGCGCAAGTCGGTAAGCATGGACCGGCGTCGGGCGGCCACATTGCGTGAGAAGCGCAGGCTCAAGAAGGTGAATGAGGCATTTGAGGCGCTCAAGCGCAGCACACTGACCAACCCCAACCAGAGGCTACCAAAGGTGGAGATCCTCAGAAGTGCTATCCAGTACATCGAGCGGCTACAGGCACTTGTAAGTTCGCTCAATCAGCAGGAGCATGAGCAGACTGGCTTGCATTACAGGACCTCGGCTGCTCCGAGGGTAAGTCCTATCAGAGAGGAAAGTACATTCTGGGCAAAGAAGTGCACGGAACATGTTAGCTTATAGACTATCATGTCAAATATGGGTCACTTGCAAAGCAATGCACTTGATCAATTCCAACATGAGATGTGTTCTTAGCTACAGATTACATTATAGTAGACTATATAGCATGGAAAGGACACCTGACTTTAACGAAATAACCTCTTTACAATCTCAAAAATGTGTGCTTAAATGGTATTATCTATATTAAAACCAGGATTATACTTACTTACACTAGACCATTATACAATTCCTCATGCATATTTGCTCTTTGACACACCTAAAATCACGAATTGTTCATCATCAAGTTGCATCAGTTGTATGTGATTGGGTCAGTGTTATGACTGATGGATGTTTGGGCATATGTGTGTGTAACAGGTGTCGTCCTCCAGTGAGCCGGGTTCAGGCAGCACATGCTGTAGCAGCCCAGAGTGGAGCACCGTATCAGACCACTGCACTCCAGCATATGGTGCTACCCATGATGGTAAAGACTCACTGAACCAAACATCTCTTAGCTGCTTCATCGGCAATACATCAAATCTACCATTTACCCATATCAGTGAGGAAATTTCACAGGTTAACGCGAAACAAAGATAATCTCACCAACTGATTTGATCCCACAGATCTGCTGAATGAAGAGTCTTCAGAACAAGCCAATCTGAGATCTCTGACATCTATCGTCGACAGCATTACAGGTACAGAGGGAGCGCCGGTCGCTTACTCAGTGGATATTACGAAGTGAACAAGAGAAGGGGTGAAGGAGTGTTGGGAGCGATACCACTCTAATATCCAGTTCCAGAAAGCCTATAAATACAGCACTACCTGTTACACCAAAAGCATGAAAACCCAAACAAATCCATGAAAAGCCCCTTGGGTACAATTTCCAATCATATTTAGTGGTCCATCACAAATATTTCCAGTTGTTTTGTTATGTTTGGAAAATGTTCATGCTAGCTAGACTAGACTGATATGTTGTCTTTTGGAACTTTCCTCAATCATTTTGTTTTTGCATGTGTGTTATGCCTACAAACAAATATTCATTTTTGGGGCCAATGTTTTATGACTATTTTGACCAATATTTGTTTAATTTAACTAGTTCCATAATGCCGTGTAAATACGTTCCTATTTTCTACTGAGTGGATCTGCTAGTTTATTTTATATATATATTTTTTGTTTGGAATAATTTATTTGGACTTTTTTAATAAAGATTGTTGTGTATTTGTACATGTGTTTGGTCATGAAGAATTCTTCATATTTGTTTCTTACACACATTCAAAAACGTACCATGAAATACCCAGAAAACTGTTACATAGTTAAATATTTATTTCACATATATATTATACATATATATATATATATGCATATAGATTTACAGTGAAAGGGAAAAAAGAACCTATGGAACATAAACTCCTTCTGAAAACAAGTTGAGGAGGATTTTCACTTTAATAGACTTCACCCACATGCCTCATGTGGAATCTGATATAACTACTGTATACATATTTCTGTACACAAATAGACTATTTACAGACACTGAAACCTACGCACATGCACACAGATGGAAATATGAAAGAGAGAGAGAAAGAAAGAGACACACAAAGGTGTGTGTGTGTATGTGTGTGTGTAGTGAGAGAGAGAGAGCTGCACCTGTCTTACATTTCACATTACTGTCATGACCTAGAGGAACAGCAGGGTGATAAATGCTACCAACAATCACAGGAGAACACAGTGCAAAAGCAGATGGCTTCAGTTACTGTCAGTTCAAACTTTACACACATCATTTATCTGCTGGATTAAGGAGATGTCATCAGCGAGATGACAATAATGCTGGGGATTGGTCCAGGTCAAGATTCAACAATTCAAAATGTCAAATAAGTGACTGAGTGTATGAGCTGGTAAAATGACAGACAGAGAGACAGACAAAGAGAGCGAAGGGGGGACCAAAAACATACAAAAATACATTTGGGCCATGAATCAGTGAATCTGTGAATTGAGCTGTATTTGATCAGGCACACTTGGCAGATACAGAGATAAAAATAAATCAATTTAAAAAGAAAAAGAGCAGCACACCACAGGGTTTCAAGTTTAAGTTTTCAGTTGATGGATTTTTCAGCTGAATATAGAGAAACAGAGACGATGAGAGAATAAGACTGAGGAAGACATAAAGAGAGAGAGAGAGAGAGAGAAAGCGATTGTCAAGTTTGTGGCATGCATGCTCCAACATGTCCCTCTCCTGCCAATAGTGTCCCATACAGGAAATTTGATATTCCAGTGTTACTTCACTTTTCACATCCACATTATGATATATACTCACTATCAAGTGGGAATTTGGATTCAGTTATGTCTCTGTATGCTAGTTTTCTCAGTAAACAGGCAAAAATGGCTTGATTCATTACTTGGCAAAAAATACACACTAAAATATATATACATACAGTATACTTGCAGACATATACATAAATTAGCAAAATAGCTGCCTCAGTGGCACGTCTTGAAATAGAATTACTGTTAAAAATAAATAAACACAACAAAACAAAAAGACACCAAAAAGGATGTTATGCATTTGTACCATTTCAACGTTTTGATGAATTGGTTAATGCTAATATGAGAAACTCAAATAATCTCTCCTCAAATAATTTGAGACTCTTGCATTCATAAGGTTCTGTGTGACAACTGAAGAAACTGAGTCATGTTGTGACCCACAAATACACCGATACAGCTTTTCAACTTTCTACATTTGTACACTTTTAAGCGAGGCATGCATCGATACCACTACTGGTATTGGGTATTGGTCTGATACTGCGCTTATTTACTCGTACTTATAAAAAATGCTCCGATTCCAGTACCCAATATCCGATACCATGTCAAACAATGTGACATAAGCCTTGTGTATGCTGTCACACTAAAGGACAGATGACACGAAATGACTGTAAACTGTACTCTGTGATGATATCAAGAGGAAGAACTACAGAATTTTCTTACAATACAAGTAAACTGATGAAATGTCTTAAACCACGCTTGTAGTAGTCAAGTCCAGGACTCGAACTCGAGTCCGACTTGTGCCCTAATTTTAAGGACTTGTGACTTGACTTGGACTTGAGCACTGATGACTTGGACTTGTGCATTAACTGCATTCGGACTCATAAATTGGAGACGAGGACTCGGATTATTTTTTTGTAACATGCCATAATTGGCATAAGATATTTTTATCTACATTAATTTTTATATTAATTTCATGCAAGAGAATGCACATTGACCTGTTCATACGTCATGTCCAGGAACAAACTAACAATGGTGCTAAAATACCTGGAGAGAACGCCCCTAGGATTGTCCGCTTTGCTTATACAGACTTCTCGTGCAGTGGAAAAAAATGCACTGCTGTGTGTTCCATATGTAGAACTAACGAGGAGACAATGGGGACAACCTCAAACTTCAATCGTCACTTAGCAAGACCACACCCAGAGAAGTAAGTGACGCGCTCTGTTCATTGCTCTGTTGATAGCAGGGCTTGCTTGCTGACCAATGAACTAGCGAGTGTTAACCCTCTCTCATGTTATTTGCCCTGTTGATAGCAGGCGGGGCTTGCTGAGCAAAGAACAAACTTTTTATCTGTAGCCTATTAACTAAAATGGGGAGGTCAAGCAGTAACGTTAGTCCAACACAGTAGCAGAGACAGTTTCACATAAAGGCAGCAACAGCCACCGTCAAATGGTGCGGTTCTTGGACTCGACTCAAAATTTTCTTTAATGACTTGGACTTAACTCGGACTTGAACACTGGGGACTCGAGACTGGACTCAGACTCGAGGTTTAGTGACTCGACTACAGCACTGATTAAATATGTAAATAAAATTAAAACAGCTGGCTTGCCACTGGGCTTTAAGACTGTTATAATCAACTGCATCATTATCTTAATCATTTCACTGATTGTGACTGTATCTTCATCCAATATACTGCATCCATCATCCACTGTCATATCTACATCGTCTTTTCTGTTATTATCTTTACCATCACCTTCTTCTCTGCAACTGTGCTATTCACAGTGACTCATAACTCCATTACCTTCCATGTGCTAATCCAAAAACCCCTGAGCTGCATATGTATGTTGTATTGCTCAGAATTTCTGATCTTGGCCGAGGGAACATGCCTGATGGAATTCATATTATTTCAGTTACAATCATCATCCCATCGGCAGAAAGAGGGAGGAAAACATTTACGCTATTCCCAACAGAACCAACGCTGTTTGCCTCAAAGCTGATGTAGTTAATGCAGAAAAAAATAACATTGAGACAATTCAGTGTGGTGAGAAAGGTTAATAAGTAGAAGGCAGAGACAAATCAAGAGAGGAAAAGTCGGTCTTAGAAGACGAGACTGTCTTATCTAGATGTAGTGTCTTGGATAATCAACAAAAAAGGAAGATGAAAGACAGAGAAAAGGGCTGGGTGTTGAACAACAGAAGAGGAAAAGCTTGAGCAAGGTGAGAGGAGGGAACAACAGAGAGATGACAGAATAAGACAGAATAACAGAGAATGATAATGGAGGAACCACTTTCAACAATTAATGAGTAGATCTCATTTTCTGCAGGAGAAGGACAACGGATCAGAGAAGAGAGGCAGAAAGGCGAGAGCCTCAGGTCTCATTTCCCCCTCAGGCTCCCTGAGGCTGAAGAACTTAAAAAAAAAAAAGACAGCAAATGAGGTCATTGCTACATAGAACATGACTTAGGTCATTGCCAATAGCTTTGATGGCAATCCTTGCCTATTTCATTAAGAATTGCAAAAAAACATGGTCATGCTATTAAACCTCATTAGCTGGATTACACTAAACTGACTGTTTATTGTAAAGTCCCCTGTTTATTGTTAAACCATCGTGCAGCCATGTTATAGTCCATGACGACAAGATGTCAGCATCTGTACTTTACATCGCCTGGTCTTTTCCCTGTCTTCACCTGTCCAGTTTCCTGCACTCACTGTAGCCTCAGATTGATTCTTGGATTCTTGGCTGACAGGAGTGGAATCCAATGTGGTCTTCTACTGTTGTAACCATCCACCTGAAAGACTGATGTGTTCTGCATCCTGAGATGCTTTTCTGCTCACCGTGGTTGTAAAGAGTGTTTTTTTGAATTACTATACTGTAACTATTCTATGAGTGCAAACCAGCCTGCCCATTCTTCTCTGACCTTTCTCATCATTGCTTTGTGACTGCAGACCAGACACTCACTGATAGTTTTTTTTTTTTCCCTACACCATTCTGTGTAAACTCTACAGACTGTTGTGGTTGAAAATGCCGGGAGCTCTGCAGTTTCTGAAACGCTTAAACCAGCAACCATGCCACGATCAAAGTCACTGAGAACACTTTTCGCATTCTGATGTCTGATGTGAGCATTAACTGAAGCTCTTGACCTGTTTTGTGTTGCTGCCACTTGATTGGCTGATTGAATAATTGCATGAATGTGCAGGTGCACAGGTGATCCTGTTAAAATTGGTCGGTGAGTGTATAGAGTTTGTTCCCTCTGGAACAATAATATGCATAATGGAGCAAGAAGATGAAAATCTTGGATTTGTTATATGGAAGGAAGCCATGGCCTAATGGCTAGAAAAGTAGCTTTAGTACCAAAGGGTGGTTGGTTCGGTTCCCTGTACCAGCAGGAATGGCTGAAGTGCCTCTGAGCAAGGCACCTAACCCCCAACTGCTCCCCAGGCTGCTCTGGGTATGTTGTACGTCACTCTGGATAAGAGCATCTGAAGAGTTTGGTTCCAAAACGCTATATATCCAATTCCACTGTTTTGAGAAAAATCACTTTTTCTGATAATGGGAAGTGATAAAAGGAAAACCACTGTATCCTGTTTTAAAATTTATTGACTAAATCCTTAATGATAATAAACTTCAAAAATGAAATCCAGAACTAATTAACAGCTTTTAACTGAACTGAGTAATTATTTTATGTCAAGTCGCTACATATCCACACCATGGCATTTTCCCCCCAAATGCTACATATCCCTTTCTATTTAAAGTGCATTTAACCATGTTCTTTCATGACAGATTATCTTATTTTAGAGATTATTTTATTTTTTAGATTATTTTATTGAAATTATTCATAATTTAGCATGAAATTGTTCAATAAATGCAAGAAGTGATGAAGCAATTTCCTACTTCATGGTCACAGCCATCTTAGAAGGCTTCACGCCAATGGCGGCCTCTGATTGGCCAAATAGATATGTCTGGTTTTGAGAAAAAGCAGTGATGGTGTTTGTTGCGTTTTGGAATGAAAGGCCATAATGCAGTGTGTAAATCAATGGCAGATATCAGGTTTTGGCGAAAACTGAATATGGTACGAGTAAGATATGATAATTGCTGATGGTTTGGTAGCGGGAGTTTCAGTTTTTCAAATTTGGTGTTTATCACGTTTTGGAACCAAACTCTTCATTTGCTAAATGCTATTAATGTAATGAAATACATCCTGAACTGAAGTGACGTATTTACCAATATCCTCACTTGTAAGGATATTGATGAATTGTTTTGATAAATTTGTGTACTTTTTGTTTGTGAACGTGTTACTGGGAAATACGGCACTTGTATTTTTCATACAAACTACATCCGGGACATTGAGTAACATATTTTTCAATATCTTCACTCATGAGGAAACTGATGAATTGTTTTGATCAATTTGGGTACTTTTTATTTGTGAATATGTCTATACAATAAAAAGAAAATCACACTTTGGCTTGAACATATGAAGTTTATCTTCTTGTGTTGAAAAACTTGTATTTTTCCTAAGAAATACGTCATGGATCTGAGTGACATATTTTCCGATATTACACTCCGATGACGTCCCTCCCAGTGTTTTCCTGTTGGCTAGACACATCTTGTTAAAATGGCGAACCAGTTCAAAATTAAAATTCTTTTGATTAACTTTTGTTTATATAATAAAAAGTGTATTACACAGTGGTGCGAACATATGAAGTTTATCTTCTTGTGTTGAAAAATATTTCACTTGTTTGCTTCGCTCACTTGTGAATATGTTCACTACTCGAAAATAAACTTCATATCTTCACACCACCATGTAATATTACATATCACCTATAGTAAACTATACTAAATATAGTATTATTAATTATGATATATACTGTAACTGTAACAATATAGAACTGTCTATGGCACCACTTCAGGCTTCTAATATTACACTAAATCATTTGCACTACATTATTCTGAAGGCCATGTATACAGCACATATTATATTTTAACATTAATATTATAATTAAATAGCACTGTATGTATTAGAGTAAATAGTAAATAGCATTACGCTTTAGCAGCATGACCTATTTCTAAATATTGTGTTCATTCTGTTCTACTTCATCCTTATCATGGTCCCTTATCCATGGCTTTGTCTGGTTTTTTGTTTGTTTGTTTGTTGGATTACTTGGTTTTACTTTGCGTGTTCATCCGTCATTCCACTCATTCAGAGAAAGATAAGCCTTACCTAATCAGTTTAGCTACCCGTATGTTGTTAGCAATATGCTAATTTAAGCCCCCAGACTAAATATCCACTGCGACGCATTATCTCTGACTGAATCTCATTGAGAATTTAGTAGTTTCTTCTCACCACATTTGGCACAGATTGGAAACATTATCAATATTTCAGTATTCAGAAAGATGAAACTACTCATGGAAGTACCTCGAAGGATTTATTATGCAGCAGGAAGCTTAATTTGTGGGCTGGTGACCAATTGCTTAGAAAAAGAAAGGGATGAAGTAACCCCAGTATCCGGTTGATAATAGGCAGTGTTATATAAAGAACCCAGTAGCCATAAGTAAAAGGAAAAATACTGTACATTTCTGAGACATGATTTAATTTACTGTGAGAAAAGTATTTAAGATTTTAAGATATATGACAATTTAAGCATCAAAAGTGTCAAAAATAGCAAAAAATACATTTTGCAAGTTTTATAAGGAATATAAATGTCCAATCTGCCAGCTTTTTGTGCCAATCAGTAATGTTTTTGTGAACTATTAATGTTTAAGACAAACACATGAAGCTTTTTAATGAATCTGTGAAAAGTAGTCATTAGCTTTCGAAAATGCACTTAGTAAAGTCTGAAACATTTGTATTACCAAATCATCATATTAGTGGATTAACTAGAAAAGCACTCAGAGAGCGCAGACCTCCGCCAAGAATTCTTTAAAAAAATCCGGGATCCAGAAGGTGATCCGGATCACCACCAAAATTTAATGGATTGTTACTTGTGCCCAGTCACACCTCTGGGAAAAATTTCAGAGCAATCCGTTCATAACTTTTTCTGTAATGTTGCTAACAGACAAACCAACAAACAAACAAACAAATAAACCAACGCTACCGAAAACATAACCTCCTTGGCGGTGGTAACAAACCCCACAATGGTAGGGTGATACATTTTTGGGGGAGTGGTATCCTCATCTTTTGGCTGCTCCTGTTAGGAGATGCCACAGTGGATCATCATGATCCACATATTTGATTTAGCATAACTTTTTTACACCAAATGCCCCTCCTGATGCAACCCTCCCCAATCTATTCAGTCTTGAGACCAGCACTAAGTAAGCACTGGCTTGTGCAACCCCAATGGCTGGGTATTTTACCTAATCTGCATGTCTTTGGACTGTGGGGAAACTGGCGCACCTGGAGGAAACCTACTGTATGCAAATATGGGGAGAGCACTGGGGTGAACATGCAAACTGCACCACCATGCCGCCCCTGTGGTTACTGTTTACATACATTTGTGAAAAGCAATTGGGAAGACTGAGAGCCTTTTTCCCTTGAGATGAAGCATGGTTGATGAGTCTTGAGAGTATTTTGTCAATAGGTTGCAGACAGAAACTGAAGAGAGGAACAGAAAGAGCTTGAGTGGTCCTTGAATGAAGGATTCCCACTCAACCGAATACACAATTTGACCTGGTGAAATCCTCCAGCATACTCTGGCCTTGTCATAAACGTCTTTTATTTAAAACAATGGAGAAAACAATTTCACATGCTGCTCTCGTGATGGATTTGATTAGGGTCAAAAATCTCAAGCATATACACTCAGTACACTTGAACAAGATGGTAACAACATGTCAGGTTCATGCGGTAATCGATACAAGTGTGTCAGGATAACGGGTCAGGTGTGGATGTTGTACGTGTGTAGCTAACCCTGGCTTACTTTATCAGCGAAGCCTATTTCCAACATTGTCCTTCTATTTCATTTAATCATGCTCTTATAGTCAATGGATTTTGAGATTCTCCTCAGGTAATGAAGGATTAGTTTCACATCAGTGCATGTTTATCATCAATGCCAAGCAAATTTACACAATTTTTCAGTTCATCTAAATGCAGAACTGACTAGAGTTCACGTCCACACTATTTTTATTTTTTTTTTATTCGGCTGGATATTCAGTTGAAACTACATAGGTATATATGCATGCTACTTATTCGGACTCCCCCTTCCTGCTGCACCACACACATTGGCTTTTACTAACTGTACTGAATGGCAGGATCATGTCATATGTCTTGAAACCACAGCTCAAAGCCATCATGTAACTCTTCTGCTAGCACAAGAGACACTAGAGGGCACCTTAGAGCTCGCTAGGCCTTAAGAAGTTCAAAAAGATGATGTACTCCCTCAGATACTTACTTAGAAAAGGACAATGACTGTGTTTGAGGAATTTATATACTCATTTATGTCTGTGAAGATTCTCAGTCATCCAGGTTAAGTATGCTACTTATTCGGACTCCCACTTCCTGCTGCACCACACACATTGGCTTTTACTAACTGTACTGAATGGCAGGATCATGTCATATGTCTTGAAACCAC
>JANZLB010000019.1:26762453-26772508 GCA_026167865.1 Notarius quadriscutis
TATATATATACACACACACACAGAGAGAGTACATAATGATGGGAAACTGTGGTAAATTAATCTTTTGTGGTACACAGCCAGTGTAGCAGAGTTTCTTTTTAGAGTCTGTGTTTCTGAAATGAGTTTAAATTTCTTCTGATAGGCAGCTTTGTAGGCTTTCTTTCAAGAGGGCTTGATTTTCATTTTACTTTTGCTATGTTTACTCTTTCCTCTCTGAAAATAAACTTTTGAGAAATAGTGATATAGCTGTGAAATTACCTCACAACCTGATGATATTCAATATTTAAAAGTAAATTGTATAAACTGATTGCACTCACAAGGAACAACGTGTCAGTTTCTGTCCCGAACAAAACAGCAAACACATGTAACGTCATCACATACTTCCGATGAATCATAAATTGGAGACAAAGCACATGGGGTGACCTGATCACTTTGCAATTCAATACCACTTCTTTTTTTCTAAAAATAAGATCTGCAGCTGACCAAAATAGACCAAAACCTATTTCAGTTGGTTGTTTCTATTGGACGAATGTTTTGTACCCTATGATGTGTGCATGTGAGACAGGAATGTGTTTGGTTTTTTGTTCTTTAGGGAGAAAAGGAGCTCATTCTCCACTCAATCAGTTATGACTCATCACCTCGGTATAGGTCTGACAAACTTCTACATAGTGCAGCCATGTTATTATTTTCCAGAATAGCAGGTTGTGTGTGCACATGCTAAATTTAGCTTGAACAGACATCCTCATGAAAAGGTGAATAAACACATGAAGAAATATAATCCACATTTTTTACATTTTTAGCAAAATAGACATGACATGCAAACACAGTAATCTGGTAGGGAACAGAAATCATTGTTTCCAAGTAGTCAAGTAATCATTGTTTAGAAGTATGCAGAAGATTAATGCAATGCCTACAGGAAAGTTTTACTACTCAGTGTAGGCAACATGTTCTAAAAATAACACCTTAAACCCTTGATAGAAGAACGCAACCCAATGATGAATACTTAAGTTCACAGATATGATTTCTATAAGTGTACATACAGTATATTAAGGACAAAAGTATAGGGATAACTTCCTTGAACCTGTGACTCACTTTTAGCTCTGGCAAACCTTCTGATCTTATGAGAATGGATTGTATGATCTCAGAGAAGAACCTGGATATAATTTCATAATTTATACATTCCTGCAAGTATCTGAGACATAGCTAAGCATTTGATGAACATATAGGTGATGTACAGTATCAGTCAAAAGTTTGGACATGGCTTCTAATTCAATGTTTTTACTTTATTTTTATTAATTAAAAGACAAAATACATTTCGTATTTTAGATTCTTCAAAGTAGCCAGCATTTACCTTGATGACACTTTGCACACTATTGGCATTATCTTAACCAGCTTCATGAGCTAGTCACCTGGAATGCTTTTCAATTAACAGCTGTGCCTTTTCAAAAGTTAATTGTGCAATTTTTTTGCCTTCAATGTGCAATGTGTTTGCAGTCAAACAGTAAATAATAAATAGCAAATAATAAAAAACAGTAATTCACCCTATTCCACAACTGTAGTAATCAATATTATGTCAAAAAACTGCTCAGCTAAGTAAAGAGAAACGACATCCATCATTACTTTAAGACATAAAATTTATTTTAATTAATTAAAATAAAGAAAAACCACTGAATTAGGTGTGACCAAACTTTTGACTGATATATATACACTAGCAGGTTACCCGGTGTTGCCCAGGGGCCAAGACAAACAAAAATCCAAACATCCACCACCCAGGGGCCCACCAGGAAACCCCTGGGGCCCATACCTGAATTTTGTCTATATCTGCAAAATTCCAGGTCATCCCCAGACCTACTTGCCAAATTTGGTGAAAACCCGTCAAGAAATGGTGACGTGAGCTTAAGACAAACAAACAGACTTTGCCACTTATATACACGGTGGTGTAGTGGTTAGCACTGTTTACCACGAATTGCTGCATCAATGCGGTGTGGCATGGAGGCGATCAGCCTGCAGCACTGGTGAGGTGTTCTTGAAGCCCAAGTTGCTTTGATTACAGCCTTCAGCTTGTCTGTATTTTTGCGTCGGGTGTTCCTCATCTTCCTCTTGACAGTACATCACAGATTCTCTATGGGGTTCAGGTCAGGTGAGTTGGTTGGCCAATCAAGCACAGTAATATCCTGGTCAGCAAACTATTTGGTCATAGTTTTGGCAATGTGGGCAGGTGCTAAGTCCTGCTGGAAAAGGAAATCAGCATCTTTATAAAGCTTGTCAGCAGATGGAAGAATGAAGTGCACTAAAATCTCCTGGTAGATGGCTGTGTTGACCTTGGACTTGATAAAATACAGTGAACCAACACCAGCAGATGACAATGGCAACCCAAGTCATCACAGACTGCCAAAACATCACACTAGACTTCAAACACCTTGGATTCAGTGTCTCTCCACTCTTCGTCCAGACTCTAGGACCTTGATTTCCAAATGAAATGTAATATTTATTTTCATCTGAAAAGAGGACTTTGGACCACTGAGCAACAGTCCAGTTCTTTCTCTCCTTAGCCCAGGTAAGACACTTCTGATGTCTCTGGTTCAGGAGTGGCTTGATATTAGGAATGCGACAGTTATAGCCCCTTTCCTGGAGACGTCTGTGTGTGGTGGCTCTTGATGCACTGACACCAACCTCAGTCCATGCCTTGTGAAGCTCTCCCAAGTTCTTGAATAAACTTTTCTTGACAATCCTCTCAAGGCTGCAGTCATTCCTGATGCTTGTGCACCTTTTCCAGCCAGCCTTTTCAGCAATAACCTTCTGTGGCTCACCCTCCTTGTGGATGGTGTCGATGATCTTCTGGGCAACTGTTAAATCAGCAGTCTTCCCCATAATTGTGGTTGTGTGGTTGTGAACTAGACTAAGAGATACACAGTATTTAGACTGTTTTACTCAAACTTGAAATGGAATACTCTAATATTTTTAGATATGCTTCTTTTGTGCTGTAGGACATAAGTCTCAAAATTAAAACAGAAAAAATGCTTGAAACATTTTAGTTTAAATGTAACGAGTCTAGAATATATAAAATTTTCTCTTTCTTTAATAACTAATGGAAAATATTGAACGTTTTCATGATATTCTAATTGTATGAGATGCACTCGTATACATTTGGATTATACAAATGGTTTTAAAATGATTTATAATAATTTATCTTTGAAGAAATTGTGTGAATGTGTATACAGGGGCAGGATGGTGGCACAGTGGGTATCGGTTCCACCTCCAGGGCCCTGGTTCAGTTCTGAGCTTGGGTTACTGTCTGTATGGAGTTGCACATAATGGCTATGCTAAATTGCCCCGAGGTGTAAATCAGTTTGAAAATACATCTGGGGTGTATTCCCACCTCACACTTAGTGTTTCCGGATCCAGTGAGACCCTGAGCAGGATAAAATGCTTACTGAAGATAAATGATGAATGAATACAGCATGACTGCACAAAGCGCAGGGATTTTTCACTTTCTTAAGTTACAGGTTTTATGTAGAATCATACAACTGAATGATTCCCTGTCAGAGAGTGTTCCAAGCCCAGTAAATCCTCTCTAAGAAGCTAAGAACCCTTAACTATTCAAAGAACCTTTTTTCGAAGACTGTAAAGACAGTGCCATATTAGATATAGTTGAGCATATTTTTGATCAAGTCATAAAATAAAACCATCTATCTTCAAGCCCATTATTAGCATTTATTGAAGCACTTTTGCTGGTGGCACCCCCTGCTCAATTCAATTCAACTTTAATATTATTATACCAGTATCGCAGAACGAAAAGCTTTCTCATTGTTCTCTTCATGCATCTTCCATCACCTATGGCAGTTCCCATGGATAATGATGATGATGATGATGGTAATCATCAATGGCTCATGGCCATAGATTTTGATGTGACAGAACGACATTAATAACAACATAGCTTCAAACAAAATTAACTCAAAGGCTATCACAGTTGACTTATACTGTCGGCAGCGAGCTGGTGAAATTTTAGAGTAGATGTGTTTCCTGGCACAGTGAGCAAGAAAAGGTAATACAGTATTATTAACCAGGAGTGCCAGATTTCAACAAAATATCTAGCCCAGCATCATCTAGAAACCGCACAAAAGACCTGAAACTAGCCCCAAAAAAACTGGGAATTGTAAAAATGCTCAACCTTTTGCATGGAACACAAAGTCGCCATGGTGCACACGCATTTCTGGCGTATGGACATTATGCACTCCATAATCCCTCTCCTAATTTGTGCAGTATATTACTTTACAATAGAAACCTATCTGTAAACACACTGTATACGCTTACACTTTAGCTTTGTCGATCAAAATTTTGCACATTTAATCCTGAAAACAAGATGTTGGCAGTCACAGAATATCCATCCATCCATCGTTTATACTGCTCATCCATCAGGGTCACAGGGGAAGCTGGAGCTAATCCCAGCTGACTTCAGGTAAGAGGCAGAGTACACCCTGGGCAGGTTGCCAATTTATCGCAGGGCTAACACAGAGACAAACAACCATTCACACTCACACGCATGATTCTGGGCAATTTAGAGAAGCCAAGTGACCTAATCCACATGCCTTTGGACTGTGGAAGAAACCAGAGCACCCAGAGGAAACCCATGCAGGCACAGGGAGAACATGCAAACTTCACAAAGAAAGGCCCCATTTGGCCACCATGTTTGAACCCTGAACTTTCTTGCTGTGAGGACACAGTGCTAATCACTGCAGCACAGTGCCACCCCAGCCACAGATTTTTTTTTTTTTAACAATAGTCTCAATTTGACATTAAAAAAATAACCCTGCACTACCTATAATGTCCATTGAGCATCCCAGTGGGCCACTATCAACATTTGTTGTAGTTCGAATTCTGAACACTAGGTGCAATAATAACTCCATGGAGCTAAATGGGGCACCCTACCCCAGGACTGTAGAATATCTAGAAAGGCAAATAAATCACTGGAACACTGGTTTAAATCTGTTAAATAACAACATTAAAAAAATAACACTTCACTCAAAAGAAGTCATTTACAAAGATACGCCCCACTTTTGCCCCTATGGATGAGCTACTGCTGATAGTAATATTCATAACACAGAAAAACTGCAGTGTAAAATATCTGTATTTGCCACATAGTGAGTACCCTTAACATGGAAAGTGTTCATCTTTTTATATGCAAGCACAAAAAAATTGTCACATTTTCAGCAGAACATATTCCCTGCAGAGGAAGCAGGAGTCAGCAGTTGCATGGTGCATCTCTCTCTCTCTCTCTCTCTCTCTCTCTCTCAGTACTTCTTCTCTGTTATATCTCACAAAGTGCTTCTCTAGATAAGGTGCTCTCTTAGTAGAAACACACTTCAGCACTGACTGAGCAGGTAGTCATTTTACCATTGATAAAGTCAATCTTCACACTGTTTCAGCTAGTGAAAGCAGCACAAGAACTACAAATCAAGGACAAATCCAGTTTGAGAACTACAGCCCACCTTATCCCACTAGTTACCTGTCCTCCAGAGAGTGTTGTTCCAACACAATCATGATATGACATATCAGTCAAAGAAGATATGGGATTTCTATCCTGGTGCTCATTCTGCTTAGAGCTACAGTCTCCATAATTCAGTACTGAAGCCTGCCTTGTAGGATATTACCCTTGCAGATTCTCTGGCACACAGCAGAGAAGCTATGTGGAGGTTAATAACCTTGAGGCAAAGGTGTCATACTATATCAGACCTTGCTGTGTAGTTGGTGTGGAGGGCTTCTGGCTCTCTGGTGGCTCTACAAGCACCTTTTTCCATCAAGTTGTCAGAATAGATTAAAATAGTCTCACTAAACTGGATTTGGGGGTTTAAGAGGAACTACTCATTTCCAAGGACATCCAGCTTGATCGCAGGTGCTGAGAATGGCACAGAGAAGGATAGCAAGCCAAGACCGTACAAGCATATAAGCTACTAACCTTGCCTCCATTATGGTTGGCCTGATCCCAATATCATACTAGGAGAGAGCAGAAAGTATCCACTAACAACTATGCTTGTACTGCAGGAGAAAATATCATTTCAAAATAATGCCTGCAACTGCATTTGAAAGAATCAGAGAGGACTCTCATTAGTTGCTCATCTAAAAGTCCCCACCCATCTGTCCCCAACTGAATGAGTGATTAGCATGGCTCACAATGAACAAGCAACAGATCCATATAATTGGCTTCAGTGAATCTGTTTGGGAGAAAAAAATCTCATTATCAACCCAGCAACTTAATATTCCATTAGACAGGAACACTAAAATTATTAACACAGAAGTTGCCAATAGATTACCCCTGTGCTTTTCGTACAAAGGCTCCCCAAGGATTCTGGAGATTTCTATTTGGAACCCTCCCAATTAGAGAATGACTCTTTTTTTTCCATATTTTTAGTCTAATTATGGCACATCTAAGATTCTGTGACATACCAAGAAACTGCAATGCTGGATGGTGGGTGTACACTGTGTGACCGTGAGTTGGCCTAGTGGTTAGCGTGTCCACCTTTCGACCAGGAGATCACAAGTTTTACTCACGGTTGGGTCATACCAAAGACCATCATAAAAATGCTACCATCTGGCAAGGCACGCTGCAATACAAATGCGAGTGGGAAAGTCAAACTCTCACGGTTACCAGAGGACTAGCCCTACACTGTAACCCTAGCTGTATAGGTGAGAGGTCGAGGGCTATCGAAATGGAGATCGGCGCCACATCGATTTGAAGGGCCATTTTACTTTCCAGGGCAGCACGGTAATGTACTGGTTAACACTGTCGCCTCGTAGCAAGAAGGTTCTGGGTTCGGGTGGGGGCCTTTCTGTGTAGAGTTTGCATGTTCTCCCCATATCTGTGTGGGTTTCCTCCAGGTGCTCCAGTTTCCCCCCACAGTTCAAAGACATGCAAGTTAGGCTAATTGGTGGATCTAAATTGAGCATGAGTATGAATGGCTGTTTTTTGTCCCTATGTGTCAGCCCTGCGATGACCTGGTGACTTGTCAAGGGTATACCCCGCCTCTCGCTCATAGTCACCTGGGATAGGCTCCAACTTGCCTGCAACCCTGCACAGGATAAGCGGTTATGGATAATGGATGGATTTTACTTACCTTTTCTGAAAGATAAAACCCTGAATATGACTGAATGTTTCACCAAACTTTTATCCCTAACTGTAAAGGCAACCATTTATATTTTGTCTTTGTAGACACTCCTCCTGGTTCTCATATCTTTGGATATCCCATAGCTCCTGGAATATATAACCAATCTTAACTATACTGAGGGCTGTTTAATCCAGCAGGAACCTTTTTGAAACCCATTTCTCCCAGTAATATCTCCTGTCCTGCAGTAGTCCCAGTCTGGCTAGCCACTGACTTGGCAAAATCTCCAGAGGCCTACTGTGACCTTTCAAAGGGTTTTAATAACACAAAGCCACCAGACTATCCTCACATAATTGTACCATCAATCTCCAGGCATACAGAATTCCACCACTGAGAGTTTGGGTAGGTGTTGTTGTCAGGTCACACTCATCTAGTGGGGGACAACAGTCATGGAAGGCTCCTTTTCTGTGCTCACACCAATTACTCTAATCAAGAAGGAAAACCTGATGAATGTCCGTGAAGGTTCTCAATCATCCAGGTCACAGTAAACCGTAGGTGCTAAAGAAGGCAACTGGACTTGCTTGAAATTCGTGAAGAAGTTTCACCTCTCATCCGAAAGGCTTCTTTAGCTCTGTCTCACTAGTGGGGAGCACCAGGTATTTTATCCTCTAGTGGACCAAAATCAAAATGCAGTGGTTTGAAAGAGGAGTAAAAGAAGCCATCTTCGTTAACCTTGAATGACCATCACTGAACAGAGAAGGTGGTCTGAGACACCACTTATCACCCACCAGAAAACTGAATACACATCCATACCAAGACTCAGCTGACTTCAATGACTCACATGATGGCAGAGAGAGCCAACGATCCACAGATCACTCTAACGACTCTCTAGGCTGCTAACACCATTCACACCTGGCCTCCAGTTGCCCTAACACCTACAGGATGACTGAAAGGATCAATGACCCGTGTGACCTCAGTGACTCTCCTTAGGGTTGCTTTTGATCCACTAGAGGATCAAAAACCTGGAACTCCCCGCTAGTCAGACAGAACTGAAGGAGCTTTTCGGATGAGAGGTGAAACATCTTCAAGAATTTCAAGCAAGTCCAGTTGCCTTCTTTAGCACCTATGGTTTAAAACCTGATGAACTACACTTCCTGCCAATCTATGGCAACTTTATTTAAAAGTGCTGCATTTTACACTTTCTACATTCAGTCTTTGAATAATGATATGTTGTGTTTGTCTCCTTGTCCATCATATAGTTTTGGCAAGCTAATGACGATTATAAACAAACTCAAACATTCTCCCTATTAGTAGTATCCTTATTTATTTCATGCTACCACATTAGTGTTAATGACTTACAATCCTCAGGTTCATCAAGGATTCCACTGACCTGCCCAATGTTCCTTAAGGCAGTTAAGAGTTCTTAGCTTCCTGAAGGGGTTCTCCTTGGACCTCTCTCTGAAAAAGGATCTCTCTAGTTCTATATCACACCTTTAAGAGTTCCTACAACAGGGCATGCCAAAGAACTCTTAAAGGTTCTAGATTTAATCAATTTTTCAGGCTAATCATGGAATGTCTGAGGGAAAAAAAAAAACTGTGATACTGGGACATGCAATTTACACTCGTGTTGGTGCTAGATTTCTAAATGGGTTCTACAGAAACCCTTTCCTGAAGGAGAAACTGTTTGTTGTCAGGTTTTATAGAACCTTTAAGGGTTCCCTAAGATGGTCAAATGCTTGTTGGCTGTGGTGCAAATTCTTAATATCTCTTCTCCTTGACTTCACAGTCTTTAGGAAAAGAGTAGTTTACAGAGGTTTTTTTTTTCTGAGATCTGTTCAGCTAAAGACTCGAACAGTCCACCAATTAACACCATAACACCCTTCCAGTAACTCATTCTGTTCATGTCATCTGCTGCATTAGAGACTCCAGCACACTTAGCTGACAGCCATTTCCATAATGGCTTTTCATTTTGCATTAAGCAAAGCATTCATGTGAGCATATACGGTACTCACACACGCACACACACAAAAAAAAAAACGTGCATGTAGCGAATCAAAACAGCTTAGGCACATGTAGTGTGCCTCAATGCTATCCAAATCCAAGTGTCAGACACAAGTACACAACCTAATCCCATTCTGTCCATCTGCTAACCTCAAACTTTCTCTTTTTCCCTAACTGTTTTTTTTTTTTTATTTTGTGTGTGTGTGTGTGTGTGTTGCTATTATAATCTTGTATGTTTCCTTTATATGCTTCTGCATCTTTCTCTTTTTCCTTCTCCATCTCTTCAGGACTTACAGGAGCTATTACATTCAGAAAATGTGTCTATCGTACACTATACTGGGTACACATACAGACACACACACACACAGTCATGACGATGGGACTTGCAGCAGTCTCATCTGTCATGTGTCTGCCATCAGGCTCATTAGGCATCCACAAAGCCAAATCTGTTACCTTCATCCACCATCACATCTCTCCAGTAATTAACCCAGCCTTCACACTGAGACATCAGTACATGAACCATAATGATACACGGCAGATATAGAAAACAGTGTAATCACTTGAAATGCGTGATTTACATAATGAAAATCAGGCGTGCTACATTGATGCATAGCTGATATTTCTTCACTCTGACATCTAACGGTGTACTCCTGAAGTCTGTGGCACTCTGTCATGATATGATGTAAATAATTATAGCATGCAATAGTAAGATATTTTAAATGTTACTTCTAAGATTTTCTGTGCATATATCCCAAACGTCAAGCTCTCTGAAGTTCATGAATGAGTGTTGTAAACTGGAATGATTTCTAAAAAGAACTTAAGAGCTAAGAAGACACATGACAAAAGACAAGGGTTTATGAATCTAATAGTTCCTCATCCTCATCTCATCTCATTATCTGTAGCCGCTTTATCCTGTTCTACAGGGTCGCAGGCAAGCTGGAGCCTATCCCAGCT
>JANZLB010000019.1:27272519-27284050 GCA_026167865.1 Notarius quadriscutis
GTTAAAATTAGTATATATGTTTACATTTATTATTTTTAAAACTTTCTCTACTTTCTGATCTTCTTACACTGCTTCGATTTATTTTTCTTTCTTAAGTAGTTTCCACGACGTATTTTTTTTTATCACATTTTATTGCGCTGTTTCCAAACCAGTCAAATCTGATGTGATTTTTATTTTTTTAATTTTTTTTAGAAAAACTCATTTATACGTATTTTTGTGCTACTTGCACAACATTCAAACTCCACCGCCACATCCATAAAATTTTATTTTTCGCTCAGACAATTCCATTTTCTTTTAAATTCTTTCTGAATCACGTTCAAATCACTGTGATTCGCCGAGATAAACTCCCTGGGATGGGTCGATTGAAGCTGTGATTTTGAAACGTACTTTTGTGAAGCCTGATAACTCATGAGTCATGCATGGCGAACAGTTTAACACTAGCTACCTATCATTTTTCCTTTCAGCTGAACGTCCTTGGCAGCAATTCGAACACCGCTTGTAAGAGAAGTTAAAAAAAAATAAAAATAAAAAAATAGTATGTGTGAGGAAAGTAAAAATGAAAAGTAAATAACTATCATTAGCTTGATCCTCTTAGACAAAAGTGGCAGTTGTAAACATTACCCTATTACTCTAATTTTAAGAAATTCTGTTTCAGCCTGGCTTTGGACAGACCTCTTTCCAGATGTTTTTACCACAGAGCGTCGCCTAGAAGTCCGTCAAACAGACGTTTCCTTTATTCGCTTCTTCCCATCTCCATTTCTTCATCCAGTTGAGATTTTAAAATCTGTCCAGCAAGTGCTGCGGAAACAGCTTCAGGGTCGTTGGTGTGAGCAAATCAGGCCTGATCATTTGCTCACGCCAAACTTGATATGGCAAAGTGTCATATCTGACCCCCCCCCCTCCATTTCTTTTCTGCTGCTAATCAAGAACACGTTTTTTGCAAGATTTCTCACTTCTCACATTTACTCCAGTTTATTTCTCAAATCCTTCAACCTGAACGAAACCCAAATGTCTATAAACGAACACACACACACCGTAGACACAGCCGTGGACAGTGTAATAAGTATTTTATTGCATTTTATAATGCCATTGTCAATAATTAGTACAGATTACATGCAACTAGAACTACTGTACAGTTTTTTATTGTCTGCATGAGCAGACACAAGAAGATTCAGGTTACAAATACACAGATATATGTGTTTTTTGTTTTTTTGTTTTTTTTATACAGCATGAAGAAAAATGGCAGTGACTGGCATAGACACGGTCACCCCAGGGTTAAAAACAATAACGGTGGCTGGCTAGTTGCCTTTTTTTTTTTTTTTTTCAATACCATCTCAGAACCACCATGTGTTCTTTCCCCTAAAGTTTTCATTCAAAAGTTTCAAACAAAATAAAAAGGTAAACAAAAAAAATATATATTTATACTAAACTAAGTACATAGAAATCACTGCTGATTAAAAAAAAAAATGTACACACATTCTTAAGATGCAAATGAAATGAGCGCTAAAGTGGTAGATCCATTCAATTGGCAAAATAATAATAATAATAATAATAATAATAATAATAATAATAATAATAATAATAATAATACCGTCAGGCAAAGCTCCTCGGCAAGGATCCGTTTTCTGGAAAACGTCCCATTAAAGCTGTCAATCACATGGAAATGGAAATGGATATGGAGCTCAATAGACACAATGGTAAACATATATATGATATTTTTTTTAAAGGAAGTGACAAGTGACAGTGGAATCTTGTTTGGTATTTCTATCGTAGAAAAGGTTCGAATTTCTAACCAGTTCGACTACGGACGAGGAAGGAATTGAATAATATCATAAATAACCATCAACAGATCTGATTCCAAAAACAAACAGGTTGCAGCAGAAATCATGGTCCCATTGTTTTCAAGATCATTGATAACGAAAAGGAAAGAAAAGACAAAAATAAGTAAAAAAAAAAAAATCATTAGAATCAACGACGGCATGAAAACGACAACAGCACATCAGCCTTTTTTTTTTTTTTTTAAATCACTAAGCCATTAATGCCAATTAAGCTAACGAGAGCCTTGCTGCGCAGTCCACTGGGCTGTGAGCCAACGTGACGAATAAAGACCGACTCGCTGTAATATAAAACACCATTGCCAAGTGACCGACAGCTTTGAGACGTTTCTGCAAACTACAGGAATGATTTGGTTTAAAGGGAGTCTGTACAAATACATCCATTGGCACCGTAAAAGGACCAACAAACACCTCAAAGTTATTTTTTTTAAAGCATGAAAGGGCTACATGTCTTCTTCTTCTTCTTCAGGTTCTGTATTTTCCTCGTTCTCCTTGTTTGAGGTTTTGGTCCTGTCCTTTGAGAAAAAAAAAAAGTCCTTCTGAGGTATCATTGCAACAATGAATTCAACAATATTTTTTTGGAAATTTTGTTTTCTCTTGTTTTTTTTTTCTTCCTTTTCCGTAAAAATGCGTAACTGCAATACAGAGACAAAAAAAAAAAAAACGTATCAAAATAGACCTAACTAAGATAAATATACAAACTGGTGTTTTTACCTAAACCACTTAACCTAATTTCGTAATCTTTAAGTCTTTTTATTTATTTATTTATTTATTTTTTTGAGATACACTTTAAAAAAAAAAAAAGCATCGTCCCAGATGTTTTGTGAAGGCAAAGAAGGAAAAAAAAAAAAACCCAGGAGTGAAAATAATGATACCTGCAGCACATAATATGATAAATACATACAGCGTAAGCAATACAGTATAGGAAGTTTTACAATAGCTAGAAGGATGTAGGAAGTAAAAAAAAAAAAAAAAAAGCAGAAAAGTATATAAAGATAAAAAGTGTGTGTGTGTGTGGGGAAGAAATGCCCTTGAGAGCTAAGCCAAGCTGTAATATACAATAATACATCATTACAACAAGATTAACAAAAACATTATGGTGATCGTTAATACCACTGACGTACATCAGTCTACATCTTTATAAAACAACTTTGTTTACAGGTGTGTACCTTAAAGCACGATTGACGTTCTTTCGTAAATGCAGCAGTTCCTTATTACTGAGAGATTCAGCACGATTATTCCTGTGTCTATGCCTCATCGTAGTCGTCTTTAGCATGGATGTTTACGCTCTACGTTTATCTTTGGGATATTTTGGTTTCGCCAGCACGACTTAGCCGGCTTCTTTGCAGCTCGTCTTTTCAGCGAGCTACAGGATGAACCGAAGAAGCAAAACAAACAACAACAAAAAAAAAAAAACACAAAACTCGTTGTTAGTCACTGCTACACTCAACTACAACTACGCTGCTTAGTGCGGGCGTCTGTGCTCTTTTTTTCCCCCTGACCCGAAGCCGCCATAAAGGCACGCTTTGCATTAATTGGAAAGCCGGGGGGCCGTTTGAACGAGAGGACCCGCGTTAATGCATTCTGCCCATCATCATTTCTGACACTGGCCCATTGAGCGCGCTCTAATGACCGGCCGCCTCATTGGCTTAAAGCAGGGCCTGGCCCCTCGTTATGCATGCAGAATTAGAGCGCGCAATTAATGCCTCCTCGCCGCAGACCTGTACACAGACACTATGCTAATAGATCACTTAAAGATGGTGGACGAGCAATTTGGAATAGACCTTTTTTTTTTTTTTTTTTTTTAATAACGTTGACCGTTTAATGCTTTGCACTTAACAAGACTCAGCATTTTTTTCTTTCTAAGGGGAGAGGTAGTCATTACTTATTATTATTATTATTATTTTTGTCAGCACGGTGTGTGTATGTGTTGCATTGGATTCATTCATTCATTCATTCATTCATGCAAATGAATTCAGGATCAAGGATCGCCAGACAAGCTTTTTTTTTTTGTTCACAAGCATATTTTGGTTCTCAACTATTATTATTATTATTATTTTTTGTTAAGGATGCATGAGAAACACGGCGGTGTATGAATGGTTTTCATTGGCCGTTTATTTTGCGGACTATTTCAAAAAGGAGGTAGCAACATTTTTGGTTTTTTATCATTTCTTGTGTTTTTTTTTTTAAAGAATGAAACGAAATAATCCTTGAGCGGGGTCGTGAAATGAACTGAAAAAGAAGGAGTTGAAAAAAGTTCCTCTCCGATTAACCGTGATTTGAAGTGCGATTTTCATTGAAGCTCGTTTTATCAAACTATTTGTTATTTCCTGTCTGTTGTCCTTCGGATGAATCCTTTGGAAATGTTTGAAATAGGACCGGGTCAAGAAAACCAAAGGCGGTGTTGAGTACACTGAAAAAAAAAAAAAGAGAGAGAGAAAAATAAAAACACGTCGAATGAAAAATGAGTATTTGTGTATTGAGCGTTCGTCATTCAAGTGCCTTATGTCTGTGAAAGTACGTATATATCTTCGACCTTGAGGCGTTTTCGAAGGTTGTGTTCTTAACACTTTGCCGTTGCCTGAGCGTGAGAGGGTAAGAACGTGTTTTTTTGTTTGTTTGTATTATTATTATTATTATTATTTCATTTATTTTCTCGTTAAGTGCTTTATCATCTAAGGAACTGAAAGAGGTTTGACAATACTGCTTCTTTTTGGCCTTACACCACATAAGATTAACTCATTCACTTTACACACTACACTTAAACAGCTTTGTTTTTCTTCTTAAAACCACCAAATTCTCTTTAGCATCTTACGCTTTGGTTTTTTGGAATGTTCTGCACTAGAAATCTTTAACAAATCAACTTAATAGCAAAAAAATAAAAACAGCATAATAATTTAAGGAATAACCGTTTTCTTTTTGGACAGGTTTCTGTTGGAGGAAGGAAAGCAAAGACAAGAGAAAAAAAAAAAAAAAAGCAGGGTATTTGGTTTCCTACAAATCTCTTTGGTAATAACCTGTAACGAAAATACATTGGGAGGAAAAAAAAAAAAAAAAAAGAAATTAAAACTTGAATTTGGTATGCCACTGCTATGAACGTTGATGTTGTTTCTCCAAAATTTGATGAAAGCTAAAGTTTGAAAATCTCACATGCTGACCAGACATTTCCATAAGCATTCGTATATCTAGATGACGTCTACGTAGATCTTTGAAATAGTCAGGCCACAGTACGAATCCCCTTGACGACGCGAGGGAACACCGTGGATTGAGGTATTCTGTGGCCGTCTCTTTAAAACAACGCTTTGTATCGCAGCTGAATTTAAAACGACAAATGATAAAGAAAGGAAAAAGAGTTGCCTGGAGGGAACCTGCACGTTCAAGCCCACTTTGATCGAGCCCATCTTCCTGGTATTAAACGTTCTCGGTTTCTTTGTTTTGTGGTCCTTGTTTCCGTCGCTGCTTTGATGGTAAGTGCTCTTCTCAATCATCTTTAAGTAACAGGTAAGAGGGCATTCTGGGTAAAGGAAGGATTATTGAGATCCTTTCCAAAATCCAGCCCGTTTGGAATGATAACAATTCTTCAGTTAAAAAAAAAAAAATATATATATATATATATAACAACAAGAACAGAAAATCAACCTACATATTTATAACTCAAGTACACCACGATGTGAAAGGCTGATCCTGTAGAAGTCGCTGACTGTGAAATATGAATGAACGTGAAATAAATGTTTAAAGAGCATCGAAAAGCTACGTCACACACGTTTGAGTCGAAGTTAAGAGTCAGGTCTCTGAGCTTTGACGCCTCATCATGGCTGCCAGTGCTGACACACCAGTTGGTCCTTTTCCTGAAGAAAGAAAAGAAAAAAAAAGATGTCTTTTTTTTGGGGGGGGGGGTTGTCGCAATTTCATCTCTGTTTTTCTTTGACTGGTCTAACAAAAGCAGAAAGAGAGAGCTGTTTGGTTTCTCGCCATCAGATAGTGATCACAAAATGCTAACACTGCTCCAAGAATGGAAAACTCCACCCCTTTTTTATCAAGAGTTCAGAAATCTTAAGGTCAAAGGTCAAAAGGTTACGGTAAGATCGAGGGAGTCAGTTGCTCTGGTCTGGTCATTTTTTTTTTTCTCTTTCTATTTTCTTTTTTGTTCAGTAAAGAGGCATGACGCCCTTGAAAGAACCTAAAAGTCCAGGATAGAACCAGGCTGAAGTTCATTCTAATGGTCTAGTTCGTGTTTTCCGTTGTTGGATGCGTGAACATCGTTCCGAGGTAAACCACAGCTGCGGTTTTATCCCAAAGCAGTTCTCAGGCCAGGCGAAAAAAAAAAAAAACAGTTAAGTAAAGCTGATAAGACGGGAGGAGCAGAGCGAGACGCTTTGGGGGACTCGTGGCGTGTTTGCCCGTCAGTCGGAGACGGATTGTTCTGAGCACGAGATACAAACCGGCTGCACCAGTCTCAAATACACGAGTGGCTAAGGACTTTTAAAACATTTTCTTAGTGAAGAGATCAACTGAGGAAAAGCAGAGAGACGTTTAAAAAAAAAAAAAAGACGCTAAAAAGACAAAGAAATAAAATGCATGATGGACTGATGAGGGGTACACCCTGTTTTGGTTTCTTGATGTTGGGGTTGCTTCTGGATCATCTCTCTTTGTTTTTCCTCTTTGTGGTTATTTTACGCCTTGCGCAGGAAGGAAAGGCGGGGACCGCAAACCCGCCCACCTTTACTCCAGCTCCTCCGTGGGAAGCTCCTCCTCCATGTCGCGCTCGTCGCTGGGCATGCCAAGGTTCTGGGTGACAGACGCAATGAGGGACACGGGCCGGCTGTCCTCCTCAAGCTCTGCGGGTTCCTCCTTCACGTGGACCTGGTGTCTGAGATATCGAAAACACCCACAGCCACCCACCCACACACACCCGCACACACACACACAAACAAAATATTCAATCACTCTAGGCGTACTATGTACGTTTTTTTACTGCAAAGCTGTTATGAATCCTAGCAGGTAGCTCATTGTTCAGTTCATTACGTAACACGGCGCTGCTGAGTCCTCAAATCGGATTGGTTCAAATTTTCGAGCGAGACCGTAAGGCAGATCCACGCGGCAGTTTTAAACCTCCGTTTCTGTCGTAACAGCTAAACCCCTAGACCTTGTATGGCGTTTTCAATGTCAGCATTTTGTACACAGAAAGAACTTTGCATTTTCAGGTTTCCCTGTAATATGTTTTTTTTCTTTTCCTTGCCTTCAAGAACAAGAATAAAAGACAGGCCAATGAGGGAAAGACTGTCAACGGCTACGATAATGCGACTCGTAACAAGGATTAAAGCTAGACCGCCTTTCAGAGTTTTCAAGTGTAGGCCATAAAAAGAATTCTCCCCGACGCCTAGTTATTTTTGTTAATTGGACCGAAAGCTACTGAATTTGAATAGTTTTATTATTTAAAAAAAAAATGGAACAATTAATGAATTTAGACTCATGTGGCCCTAAATTCTCGGCTATTTTTTCCTGCTTCACCATGACCCAATACAAGATACTCCATCGTGCATGACCGTTCGCGCAAGGCATTGTGGGATACAAATTTGAAACAGGAGAGAAAAATGGAGGACGTGAGTGGGTGTGCGAATGAAACGTGCAAGACCGACTACAGTAATGGAAAGAAAGCGAGAAGAAAAGACGTTATGTTCTATATACGAAGGAAAGGAAACGCAGGACCAAACTAATAAATATCGGCGCTCGGCGAGCACCGCGGTATAATCGGCTGTTCGTTTAGCGACAGAGGTTTACAAAGGTAAACCTGTAGATGGCAGTAATGCAACGCTGTGGATGCCAGCTGTCGTAAAACCCAAAAGAAAAAGAAGGTTTTAAACCTGTGAAGCGAGTGATTTCATGCATATTATTTGCTCGGGAATTCGCTCAAATTAAATAACTTCGCAGCCACAGAATGGCTGTTTTTATTAAAGATATTACAGAAATAAACATACATCACAACGACCAAATTTCAGAGGGAGCTAAATTTCACCGATTTTATGAAATCGAAAGGCCGTCTCGCTTTCATGCAGCGGAGTGTCTGTGTGACAGGTTAGTTCCTGACACTGACTGTATGTTACAACAGCTACGACCAGTCAATCTGGGACCATCCTCCCTGTCTTTTGACATTAGCAAGACAAAAATTGCTGACACTGGAGGCTCCTTCAATAAAATGTTTAATAAACGCACCCTCACGGAACATTTCACCATCGCGATGAATTTTGAAATTTGTTCATTATTAAGTTTAGATGATGCCTGATATGCCAGTTACTATATGTGTGTGTGTGAGTTGTTACTATAGAAGCAATGCATTAGTATTAGTCCAAGCTATTGCGATTTGAATTGCTCCTGTCAGAGCTGCTGTTCGAGAAAATCAATCGACACGTTACGACCAATCAGATTTGAGAATTTACCTGCTGCGTGATAGGAACTCATAGCAGTTTGGATTTCATTTCTGTGTAATACCAAAGAGTTCACTTTTAAAGGTTCTACACCTACACTATCCTCTAGTCTAGTGCAGCGGGTTTCAAAACGTAAGACGTGCCTCCCCTAGGGGGCGCCAAAGAACTTCAGTGTAGGCGCAGGGTGAGAAAAAAATAGTCACCATCTGGTTAGCTAACTCAAGCTATGCGTGGATCGAGATATGGATCAGTCTGTAATACCTAAAGTGAGAGAGGAAAGAGAGTCAAGTAGAAAAATTATTTTAAAAAGTTTGACTTTTCATGTATTGGCCCAGATGATGCTCCACTGCCTCAGTGTGTTATTTGTAAAGACGTGCTCGCTAATGACAGTACGAGATCATGTAATCTCCAGCGTCACGTTGAGACCAAGCACGCAAGCTTGGTGGCCGAGCCACGGGAGATTAGAAAGCTAAAGTTCAGAGAAGAAAGAAAAGTTTCCCTTTCTTCTCCGTTCAGCTGGACGAATCGACAGACGTCACTAACTGTGCTCAGCTAATGGTGTACATTAAAGAGGAGTGCGTGTTTCGTCGTTCTCTGCCAGCTCGCACTACCACAGAAGAAATCAAGTCTTTGAATGATCCCGTTCAGGAGAATCATACTGATTAGGGCTGCTGTTGTGGATGATGTACTGATGGCGCAAGGGCGATGTACTGTATAAATGCAAGTCATTCATGCAGTCGGCTAAATGTAAGATTTTTTTTAAACCTGTGTTAAAGCCTTAAGAACGAAACTGCCTTCAAAAAGTGCGTTCTAAAAAAGTTTAAAAAGATAGATTAAATTAAATTGATCTTTGGTTGAGAAAATGTTTAAAAAATAAAACGTTTACAACTTTTTTTGTTGTTGTTGAAACCCATTTTATGCCCGAGTGGAACATAGAGTATAGTAACCACAACAATAATAGGCTAATAATTATTAGCGCACGCGTGGGGTTCAGCTGTTTTTCTCTGACCGGAGGCTCACTTTCTCACAATTTGAAAACCTCTGGTCTAGACTGTTCTGGGGTGACGCAGCATACATGGCGAGCCCTTAATTCAACTAAAGTAAGAGCTTAAAAGTAAAAAGTAATGAAATTACGTTGAAGATAGCCTCAGGTAGAGTAGAAGCAGAGTGTCCTGCACCTCAATCTTACTCAGCGCTTTTGGGACGAACTGGAACCCTGACTGCACCCAGGTCTCCTCACCTCATTAAATGCCCAAATCCACGCTCCAAGACCTAGTGGAAAACCTTCCCAGAAGGGCTGTTGTCATTATTGCAACAGCAAAGCAGGGAATAAATCTAGAACGGGATGTTCAAAAAGCACATATGGGTGTGACTGGGCAAGTGTCCACATACTTTTGCCTACTGAAATGCCGTACTGGATAAACTAAGCTATGAAAAAAAAAAAAAAAAAAGTATTATGTAGCGATAACTTTTTCAACCTCGTGGAATTAGTTTAACTCCAACTTAAAGGATAGGTCAGAAGAGATTTCCTTAACAATGTAGTTTCAGGTCAGGCGTAATTCACTTTCCTTTTAATATATTGATTGAAGATGCACGCGCTGGAATGGACAGGGGGAAATCTTCCTTCCTCTGCTCAGCGATCATTCACAGTCTCTCCAAGAGGCTCCGATGTCTACGTCTCACCATTACTCATCTAATCTCTCTCTCTCACACACACACGATGTACTCTTCTGCAGCTAAAAAGGGCCGAAAGGTGATGAATGCTGCCTGGTGCCAGATCGGACATCGGAGAGGAGAAGATTTAATTCGGCGACACAAACTGACGCAAGGCAATGATATCATCAAAGCCCCTGTTTAAACAATGTTCAAGGCAACCCTTTCACACGCCATGCCAATTGACTTGCTGGAAGTGTGCCTCTTTGGCTGACCGAGAGGAAATCTGACCAGGAACTCAGGATTTTACTCATGCAAGACACAAGAAATCGCTTGGCTGCTGACACATTTCATTCAGAAGCGAGGGTGTGAATGAACGCCTCTGCCTTTTTCACTCTACGTCTCATGTATAGTGGGAGGAGGAAGACTGCATGAGTGCAAGCGCTCGGACCTTTGAAACAATTTTTAAATAAAAATCTTGTCCGTCCTATTGTTTAACCTTTTCTCGTGGGAGAAAAAAAAAAAAACACAGACCGACGCACCCAAGCCATATTCTAATAAAACTATGAATAAACTAGATTAAAAAAAAAAAAAGCTGCAAACAAAGCTGAAACATGACAGCAAAAATAATGAAAACTAATATTCTAATATATACTAAAACTGTGTCTTGTTTTTTTTTTAATAATCATCATTTTAAAGATAAAGTGCCCATCAGACTGCATGGACATTTATGGACTGAAGAGTCAAAGGTCAGCACTCCAGGATCCAGATTTATTTTCCTCTTGTGTGACATTAAACCAAATAAAAGTCTTTCCGGTGGTTATAATCCAATCCAATCCACAGCCTCAACTTCTGACACAAAGATCAAATCAAACTGAAGGTTTTAAGAAGGATCAGATCATTACAAAGTAGGGATTGTTCGGTCTATCTAAATCTGACTTTATTCCTGGGAAATCAAATGATAGGAATCTGAGGTGAAAATAAACACAAAACGAACAACTTTCTCGAATGAGAGATTAATACATGAGGTATCTAAACAATATTGGAGTGAATATTCCAAATGCAGCCTTTCATTTTTATGCTGACGACAGTCATATATTGCTTTGCACATACGCAGAATGCGTTTAATAGAGTGCAAGAACAACTCTGCCGATCGCATCTTGTTCTAAATGCTGATAAAAACAAAACTTGATGTTTTTCATTAATTCAAAATCAGCAAGGTCAAATCAGTTCGTCATCGTCACCAGTAATGGTCAACAAATCGAACTTGTATCTACTTTTAAATATCTTGATTGATCCAAGCCATTTGTCTTTTCAGGCACATATCCTGGACACTGCTAAGAAGCTGAAGGTTTCACTTGTATTTTATTTTCGAAATAAGTCTTGTTTTTCCTTTGGGGTGAAACGGAAACTGGCAGAGCTGACCTTTTTTCCGATAATTGATTATGGTGATGTGTTATACATGAATGCCTCCTGTTATATATGAAATTTCCTCTCTGCATTTAACCCATCTGAAGCAGTAAACACACACGTGCGCGCGCGCACACACACATACCCAGAGCAGTGGGCAGCCATGCTAACAGTGCCCGGGGAGCAGTTGGGAGTTAGGTGCCTCGCT
>JANZLB010000019.1:27721396-27733209 GCA_026167865.1 Notarius quadriscutis
TGAGAGAGAAAGAGAGAGAGAAAAGAAAAAAACAGAAACTAACAAGCTGTGACACATGAACTACGATGAAGACGAGTGCATTTTTTAAATACTGCAATATGACTTTGAACAAAGTGACTTTTGAAGTGAAGGGAGCGGTTTCCCCCTTTTTTTTTTCCCATTTCCCCCCTATATTTTAATGCTCCCCGCTCTATCATGCAAATCCCCATTCAAATTATTAGAGTATTAGAGCCCACAGCTCTAATGTCACAGAGACAAAATGAGATGGGGGACTTAAGCACCTAACGAACAATGAAATTTCAAAGCCCTGGGACAGGACAATTAAGCAGCAGGCTTAGCCAATGATGAAAATTTATTGCTATCTAATACATATTTCTATTTTCTGAACACTAACCAATTTGAATGTGATTAAGGGGGGAGGGTGGGGGCCTGTTCATTAAAGTATAGCAGCTACAGAGGTCTATATTGGAGGGTCTTTTGATGTTAAATTACAAATATGCACCCGAAATCTTATTTATTGTCTTTTTGGCTGCATATTGTTTCTTTGGCCGCCTCTTAAATGGCTTTTTTAACCCTGCTTACACTCATTCAATCCCGCAACATTAATGAGAAAGTGTGAGAGCGAGAACCATTCTTATGCGTTCTTATCCTCATTTTTAATTCTTCCTCCTCATCCTTTCATCTAAATGAAATTGCCCCCCTATTGTTTCCTTTCTGCCCTTTTATGCTATTATCATCACACCAAGTTCTCATGCCTAGTGCCTTCAGAAGGGCAAATGCACCAGGGGTGTCTGGGCAAGGCCTTTTGTGTGTGCATTAAAGCCAGGAATTACCTGCGATCTGTAGACAGGAGAAAGACTCCTGCAGCTTTGCTTCGTTTCCTCAGCTCCTCCTGTATTATGTTTTTGATAGAATTGTGATCATTTCTAGAGGAGAGAATAAAGACTGAAAATGGTATTCACTCCACGTTATGTTGAGATGTTCAGGAACATGAGCGATATTCGAACATTTCTTGACCAATCCATGGTGCAGGTTTAATTGGAAGGGTGAATGCACCTTCCAGAAGTTAACAGTCTTTAAAGTTATTTCAGTGTCGTGTTGGTCAGGTGAACCGATAGCGATACTGACCATGCATATATTCCGAAGCCAAATAAAATTGATATGGAAAGCAAGAATTCAGAGAATGAACGAACAATGAGGGCTTTGTTATTTACTTGCCTGTTAAAATAGACACCTTAATTTTCAACAAAAGGGTGAAGAACGACACATGCATACATCTCTCTCTTTCAACATGGAGAGTGGGTGCCAATTAATTCCCTTTAATAAATGCAGTCTCAGGCACAGTTTAACAGGGATAAAGGACATTTTCATTAACTTTCTTTATATTTAATGTTCAATTAGTCCTGGGTATAACTGGACACTAATAAGATGGAAATATGGGCAGGAATTAATGTTCCTGCAGGAATAGACCCTTCTATTGGTATTCACCAGGAGCAGTCACTAGACCAGGCCAAACACTGATCATCTCTGTTTATTAAATATGCATACAGACACAAACATTGGATGAGGTATAAACAAGATGTACTTTAGCTGATTGCACATATGAGCATTAATTAATAGTTACTCTGAAAAGAAATTATTAAAGGGACCACTAATGCAATATGTTTTATTTTTACCGCAGTGCTGTTGAAGGTGTTGATTAATTTTCTATAACGGCAGCTCAGTCAGTCGTTCCAAAGGTTTGTATTAATGCACTCATTTGAATACATTATCATTCTTATCGTTACAGTGTACACAGGGAACCGTATGACAGATACTCCATGAAAGTGGATTTTTAAAGTGTGCAATTGTGATATGGTGACGTTTTCTGCAAGATGTCTATTTATTTATTTGAAGTAGCCTCCAGTGTCAAAGGTAAAGCTGTAATTTCAAGTTAAACTTTGGGGACTTTACATAATCCAGTTTCTTGTCCTTTTAACTTCAAGAGAGACAGAAAAAGAGGCTGCTGAGGGAAAGAGTTTTGTAAGAGAAGTGATAATTGGATGTTACTTATTTAGCAGATGCGCAACAATATTACATACAACTATTAATAAAAAGTAAAACTTATCATTCTTTAATTCATAATAGTGTTTATTCATGGCAAACTGCTGTAGCACAAGAAGAATAAAACAATTTGAGACATGTTATTTTAAAATATTACACGTCTCGGTGGTAACCTGTATTTTTCTAAAACAGCACACACTCCGGTATGTTTTTTTTTTTTTTCCCTCCTTGCTTAACTCTCCAATTCAGAGAGTAAAGAGTCTCTGAAACTAATTGCTCATCTTGTTATATACAGTCATGCGGAGATATTGGTTTACTGCGTCTTTCTCCCAAAGCAGTACAGAATATTTTCTGTTGTTGTTTTGTCACAGGATAATCTTGCATATTTCAAGGCTGTAATATAATTGTTTTTATTCCCTTATAATAAGGGGGTTTACAGCATAAAATTTGGAATGAATGAAAATGGAATGCGAATCAGAAACAAGACGTATTAAACTGTGGTTTGTTATATTGCAATTGCATCAATTACAAGCCAAAACAAGACTGAAAAAAAAAAATCAAGAAACACTTTGGTTTTTGAATATTTCTCTAGTCCCACTAACATATCCACCCTCTTTCAATCATTCTCTGCCTCTCCCTCGTACTCTGAGTGTGTTCAGGAGAGGTGGCAGGCATCCAGGCCTGCGGTTGGAGAGCACAAGACACACTCTGTGCTCGCAGCAGCAAGAGCAGGGCATGCAAAGCCACATCCTCTCGGATGTCAACTCAAGCACGCCGCCAGGGCTTTAAGAGAGATGGCAGCAAATGAGAGACGCTGGTCAGGAGCAAACCTTAGGGAAGCCACCAAAAAGAGTGGGGGGAATGAGGGTGGGGAAAGTAAGATGGAAGGAGAGCACAGAGAGAAAAATAAAACAAGTGGGAAAAAAAACAAAAACCTTAGGACCAAAGCCTCCTGCATTCCTGTAGGAAAGGATTCTGGCTGAGGGGAAAGCAACAGGGACCTCTGAGTCTTAGTGAGAGAGGGGGGGAATCCCAGTACTGCCACTGAGATGACCTGTTCTCTGGGAATGGAAGGCAAAGTGCTCAGACCAGACATCCTTAGACAGTGACCTCATCAGTGTAATACCATAATACAGTATGATGCAGCACAGACCATATGCATTTCATCCAAATTGTAGGGAAAAAGCACATAACGGGTTAAATAGTAAACAGTAGCATGTTAGTGATGGCTTGTGGAAAATACATTTTCTAAATTAAAATATGTTAGGCTTATAGAGTGTAATATATGTATAAGAGCTATAAAATGGGCATCAGTCATCCTGAAGAACTGCAAGTCATGACCTCTGAAACTGACCCCCAAAGGCCACTGTAAATCCATAGTATTGTCGAGCATTTTCAAGCCAACAAAGCACAAGTGTTTCACACAACACAAACAGGCATTCAAACAGAGTCTGTTCCTGAGCACAGCCATATACATATATTTCTAATTCAAGAGACATGCATGGACGGAATAGATGATTGGATTTATCTTTTAAAACTACAGCTTGAAAAAATGATTTTGAATGAATTTCATATATTTGATAGTGCATGTCACGTTAAGTCAAAATTCTGTCGTGAGATTTTTAATACTGATTTAATGTAAATCAAGTCCAAGATGAAGCTCCCGGGATCCCAAGGGAAAGGTAGACGCTTTCAGAATGGTCAAATGCATTATTTAAACGTCTTTATGTTCTGCTCAAATAGCTTGTTTTCTACAGTGATGGTAAACACTCAATGTTCTATCGAGTTAGATTACGCTAATCAATAGCTAGCCAAAGTTAGCTGCAAATCACTTTGGCTAGCTAATCAATAACTAATTAATAGCTAGCCAAAGTTAGCTTGTTATTAGGAATTTAGCTATTTCAAATTTATTTGTCACATGCACAATCATACAGAGTATGACATGCAGTGAAATGCTTATTGCAATGCTCCGTAGGTCGTGAAGATAGTTTGGGGAGTGGTGGTGGTGGAGAGGGGTTGGACGGAAAAGTAGTAAAAAGGAAAGGGAGTAAAATAGAATGTGATAAATAGAATTAAAAAAATCAGAAAAAAAAATGTGATGGAGTGCTCTGCAGAATATACACAATATACAGAATATGCATATAGCTTTGTAGTATACACAATATACACTGTAGAATATACAATATACAGGATATGTATAAATATCCACATCCATACACAAAAGTTAAATATATTGCACTGTAATTAATATATTAAAATATATATTGCGCTGTAATTAGGTTGCACAAAGAGGTATAATTGCTGTAGAAATGTACTGTATATATTGGACTTCTGTATATTGTACTTCTATTTCAGTAGAACATAAAACTTAAATGCACTCAGCTCATTGTGGTTCAAATCTTCTGTTTTGACCTCACTCTACCCTACATCTCTTCACTTTACTTCATGTTCATGGGCATGTCTGGCTAAAAGTTTGAACTTTTCCCTGAGAATCCCAAATATTTCATCTTTCCTTTCATTTATATGAAATCCTGGGATATGCAAAACCATAACCCAAATTATATGCGTCTAAAGGCGAATCTTATCCCTAGCAAGTTCAAAACAAAAGAAAAAATTTTGCATTGGGAAAAAAAAAAAGTTATTAAATACAGCACAGAAAAATTAAGGTGATGTGGATGATTCAAAAATATATAAAATTCATTTTCACATACTTATGTCAGCATCCATGCTACATAATATCACCTTGGTCTGTATGATTGATGTTGTTATTTAGCACGAAACAAGTCTGCATGTTTAATACGATTGTTGGGGGGGAAGAGCTGCGTCTGATCAGATAGGGCAAGCCTTTTAATTTGTTGCCGTGTGTGTGTGTGTGTTAGCAATGCAGGCAGAACCCTAGGGGTTGGAGGAAAGTCTGATAAAGAACATCACTGTAAATAAGCAATTAATCTGCTTATAATAAGCAGACACAAATATAATACACTGAAACCAGGCATACCACAATGAGCCGTGAGCAATAGAAAAGTGATAAAAAATGTGTCTGAACATGAGTATTGTTGGTAATTCCTAAAGAAAGATGTGAAAGTTGAAGTGAAAACTCATTCTGAATGCTTTGTGAGGTTTTTCTCTCCCAACGGATTAAACTTTTGTGCTTGAAGGGTGCAAGCACAATACCATTGTTAGTCCTTGATCTTGGTTTCCTTTGCAAATTGTCCTACAGTGCATACATCCAAAGTTTAAGGGGCAAGCTCAAGAAATTGACGCATATAATATCTTTGTGGTGTATCAGTATATTCCTGCATTTACACTCTTAATCAAATATTCCTCCGACTCATCAGGCAAGACATCTAATTAAATGACTGGCATCCCAATAGATATAAGTGCATTCATTTGATGACAGTATTTTTGAATTCTGATATAATTTTTTTTTTTGACAATAGTTCAGCTGTAAGATTTTTATGAATGCAGTCATTCTAAAATGTCATTTCTGTAGTAACAACATTCATGGGTGGATGCTAGGGTTCGGCTTGGATTTCTGTAGTGACTAGGACTTATCTTGGTCTTGGAAATTGGTCTCAAGAAATATGGTCTTGGTCTATTGGTGTGTTCTGTACATTTTGAATGCACAAACTTAGAAAACATAGCCTAATCGATGGTGCGATGCATGAATGAAGCCAAGTAGTTGAAGTAAAGGCTTCAGAAAGTATTTGACGGTTTTCATTTGATTTGACGGTCTCGCTTTTATTTGGACTCGATTTTGACTTGGCCTCGGCCCTCTTAAAACTTGGCCTTGACTTGATTTTGACTCGTCCTGGTCTTAGTATTGTCTTGGAACTTCGCAAGACAAGTGGTCTTGACTCAGCTCCAGTAGAGGCTCCATGTAAAATATGATTAAGTTGATATGATGAATTTTTCTGCGAGGAGATGTTTATTTAACATTTTTATATATTAAGGAATCTCCAATGTCATTCTTTTGCATCACTATCATTATCAGTATCAGTAAGCGCTTAAGGTTTTTGGATGTGGAAAAGTCTTCGGTACAATCCCTAGTGTTAAATGTAACAAAAATATCAAATGCATGTAGTGTACTTATTTAATAAATAAAACAATTGTTAGTGTTGGCAAATCACTGTGAAATAAGAGAAAAGAAAATACTTCAGGAGTTATTCTGTCACTATTACTGTAAAATAATGAACTTCAGGGTAGTAACAGCATCACAAGAGCCATCATTGATTTTTTTTTCCTGATAACGGCATGATCCAGGATGTTTTATTCCTTACTTAGTACTTTAATTTAAAAAAATAAAAAATAACCCAGAACAAATATAACTCAGGAAAAAATTTAACCCACAATCTAATAATGACCAAAGTTAACCTTTTCTCAATAACAAGATAAGCAGGAAAAAAACACCAATGTTAATTCCAAAACTTTCATGGCTTAAGATTCATCATTCTATAAGCATGAGACTTAAAGATCCATGATTATGTGTCTAATTTGCCTGAAATACCCACTCATGTATGACACTGAAATTATCAGTTTTACAATTAACTTGAAAAAAAAAAATCCACTGATAACCTTAGAATCTTCCCACACTGAAGTAATCGGCTTCAAAATGGGCCCAGTGTGTGTCTCGGGTTGGGAATATACTGCAGGGATTTCTCCCTAATTAACATGCATACAAAGCAATTTGGAGCAGAAGAAGATGTTTTTGTTTGACTGCTTCCGGGTGGATTCTTCCCTCTCGCTTTCCACCACTTCTCTCTCTGAGTAAGGACGCTGACGCAGGAAAGTGGAATGGATTTCTTGATTAAAAATTGCCCTTTGAAAAATTCTTAAAACTCATGCATTGAAGGGACACGAGAGCGACTCGCAAACATGTCTTGAATTCATATGTCCTAATATAAAAGCATTGCATCATTGTTAATTCAGTTCATTAGGCTCTTCCTAGATGGAGGATTTAATTTGTGGTTGTCTTTTAGCACAGTGGTAAGCTAAATTGAATCTCCAGACGTCGCTCTATACATAACATGCCTGTGTTGTCAACTAGCACTCATTTCATTTTCCCCCCTTCTTTTTTTGCCCTGCTCAATAAATCAACACAGATTACAAACACAGTTAAAGGTAGGTAATTAAATAGGGGGCCTTCCATCTCTTGCTCAGTCTCCATTAGTGTTTCACTCCATCTCTCCTTCTCTCTTACTCAAACTCAAAGCAATGTAACCACAAAAGGACCAAAACAAAGCATGCATATTTAATTATTTTGCTGAAATTTGACTGTCTCGTCATCATAGAACACAAGAAGTGCCTCCCAAATAATATCTACTACTGTAAATTATTCTGAAAAGGTTTTTCGACGCTTCAACTTGCATAGGTTTCAGACATTTTTCATATTTACTGGACTGTCTATATGTAGTGCACGTTTTTAATTTCACATGTGCTTTTTTTTTATATGATTCATTTATTTTCATGTTTTTTAAAGGATTCATTTATGATTTTTAATGTGATTTTGTACACATGATTCGTTTATGCGAATTTTAGTGATCTTTACATTATTTATTTATTTAAACACGCGTTTTATTTTACACTTCACATGTTAATTTGTGCTTTTTATTTCCTACATGCGATTTTTACACGATTTGTTTCTTCTTGAACTTTCCTAATGTGTTTTATTTTTCAAATGTGATCTTATTCTACGAATTTGCTTTCACTTTTTCCTTTTACACATGAAGAACACGTAGCTTTCTTTTAATCGGCACGCGAGTTCTCACACTTCATTTTGCACGTTTATATTACAATTGTTCAGATAATCATGTATGAAATGTGATTCATTCCGCAGGATTGTAATTTAGGCAGATTATACTGTAAACAGGCAAAAATCCTGTTATTAAAAATAAATATGACAGTAATTTTCGGTGGCATAAAAATGTTACACTCAAGGCTACCTTCCGCCATTTCTCTCTTTTCTGACCTTATTCGGCAGTATGCCTTCCTCATTTGCCTCGTAATTAAACGAGTAGTCAGTTTCAATTAGCATGTGCCTTTTTTTCCCTTCACATGCCTTTATAGAAAAAAAAATTAATTAGTCAATTAGACAATTAACATCTGAACAGGGCTTTGTGTTAACAAGCCATTTACAAGCAGGGGTAACCCTTCTGTAATGATACCGAAGACTGTTGGCACCAAGGGACCTGCATGAGGAGAAGCACGTCATTTCTTAGCAACAGCTTGCCGCTCCATCTGGCCTGCACAAAAAAAAAAAAAAGGGCCGGAGAGGGAAACCCAAACAAAAACAAATGAAAAATAATTGCCTGTTTATTTTTGTGCTGTAGAATATTTACGGGTGACTCCTCACCAATAATTGGTTTGCTCGCCCAGCTGTGATTGTTCGGCTGAGCCTTGGCCGCCACCAATATAAATATGGCTGATAGATTCAAGTAATGGCTCCTGGTTCAAATAAACAGACAGCCACCCATTATGATTTATCTTTCCTCTACAGTACTAAATCATATCTGTGTACATGCTGCGTCTCCTGTGGATGGATAGCATTGCCGTGTGTGTGTGTGTGTGTATGATCATTGTCAACTCAGCGGGCCATGATAGACCGAAATGTGCTTCCTGAGCAGACACAAGAGTGTATGGTAGGGCGTGTTTGAGAGTATGGAAGTGAAAGTTTCAGGATATTTATGAAAACGCAAGCATCATAGAAGGTTTCTTTTAGGAAAGGAACGTGAACCCTGAGTTTCCGAAAAGATTTGCGCAACCCGGTGGCAAGTTACAATGTTCTTGTGAGCTTCTATTAGTCATGAATAGCAGCTTGTGCTCTATTAATAAAAAAGAGGGAGAGAAGGAGCATCGCGAACTTCTCGAGAATGTTTATTTTCTCCATCTGTCCCTCTAAACAATCCCTTAAAAGGCAGCGAAGATGTTTATAGGCTGTTTGCAGACTGAGTGTTGTTTTTCCGCCTCACATTTTTCCATGGTAACTTAGACCAAATTCAAATAAGCAAAAGCAAGTGCTTTGGAAGAACAAGTGTCATGTTCCCTCTGACTGACATGACATTATTGACCCCGGGCAAGTATTTTTGCACAAGACTGCTTTATTTTCTGCTTTAAGATTTCAAAACAAGGATCGAGCTTGGAGTCATTTCTTAAAGCTGTATCCTGCATGCAATTTGCAGGTGCTTATTCTTATTTAAGTAGCACAAAAACAGTGTACATAAAAAGTTTAAGGAAAAGAAAGGACAGTGGAAAGCACAATATATCAGATTGGGTGGTTCGAAAAAATGCAAAAAGGACAAAGCACTTCTTGTGGCAAAGATCATGTATCCAGACCAGCTGCTCACCTTACTGATGTAGAATAAATAAAAGACAGACTTCTTTCTTTCTTCTTTGCTGTGGCTCAATGATTCAGAAACTCAAGGGCGCTTTTTTTTTTTGCCTTACATGGACAAGCTTGACATTGGTATGTTTTCTATATGGTAAATAAATATGACTAGTTCCTGCCGTTAGTAACCTTTTTATACAAATTTGTGTGTGTTCGTCATTGAGATTGTGGCCTCGGCACTGAGCACCTTTATGATTGCAATCTGTTCATTGTCTGAGATAAAATGCCACGTATAAACATCGCTCAGAAAAAAAAAAAAAAAGAGGTCTTAATGGTTCTAAGCAAGGTTGCACTTTCAAGCAGTGCCACAGGCCATGGCTGCAGACTACACGCTCTTTACATGCTCTTGACACCCTCTTTAGACGTATAGTTTGGAAGAGACAAAAATAGGAAAAGGATATCCAGGCAATCTAAAAATTAACGATAGGAAAAGGTTTGGGGGCATTTTGGAAAAGTCTAAATATTAACTTTCACTACATTCGCGACATTAAAACAAGACATACGACTACGTGCAAGGGAGATAATCTGAAGCGCGTGAGCACTTATGGCCAGTTCATAATTTGAAGTGATATTATAGCCTAATATGCCTATGTAATATTGAATTCTTCCACTTTTTATAACAGCATAGGGAAATCCTCAAGGTCTTTTTAATTAATTCCCATCATTCTCTTCTTCTGACACTAAAGGTACTGTAGACACAGATTAGGAAGGATGTCCATGAAAAATTAACAGGTTTATCTTTTCACTTTGACAACCGCCAGCTCTATTATATATACACCACGCTATATTTATATATTCCCCATCTTTTTTTTTTTTTTCGTGCAAGTTGAAGCTGAGGGAAGAACCAGCTAAAATGGCGATATATTCCACATAATAAAACCAGAGTGGTTATTACAGGAGGACACGATAGTTTGCACCTCCTGGAGGAGGAGGAGGAGGAGGAGGATATGAAGGGACTTGTTTCCAGATCTACAACTTGGACATGGTCCAAGTTTTGGATGTTCATCAAAGGACATCCAAACAATTTGGATGATTATACGTGCAGAGCTTGATGGGATATAAGCTATAAGCAGGGACTGATTGGGAGTTGTTTCCATATTCTAGAAGAAATTATTATATGCTTTTATGATTAATAATATCCAATATGCATAATAACGACAATATGTAACATTTTCTGTATATGCAGTATATTAGTAGTACTCTTAGCTGTTGTAGTAGTAGTGAATTAAATATAGTTTAAATCTTTGTATCCATCTCGCTCAATTATTATGAATTAATACTTCCTTCACTTGTTCTTCACAGGGTTTTGAGGGCAAATAAGGATCCTACTCAGAAAGTATCATTCAGTTGTAGGGTTCTGCATACACTTTTAGGCCTGTGAGAAAATAAATGCACCCTTGCCATTGTTCAGAGAATACTACTACGTGTCAAAATGCCTACTTCTATTTTGAAAAGCACAAAGGAGGGCCATATTGTCAATTTCATAACACTGGTTATATCCACAGGTTCTGTTAGTAATCAGCAAGTCATTAGCATGGAGGTTAGAAGCTAAATTAGCAGCAAAAAGGCTAAGCATTCAATCTTTGCCAGAGTCCTCTTGAGGAAAATTCAGAAAGTCAGACTCAATACAATTTCAACCAAATTGCTCTATTGTACTCGATTGATTTTCTTTTGTTATTCACCTTGTAGAAATGTTACATTAGTGATACTGAGTGGTGTTTCATAGACAATGAATTAAGTTATTAGCTTCCAGGATTTACATCAGCAAATCCATCGAAGAAAAAAAAAAAACTCAAAATATGACATGAACACAGAATAAGAGTGTAGACATGAAATCCATTGATGAGGTAGGTACACCTTTAATGCTGTCTTTATACCAGCAATGATTCTGAGTTTATAAAGCCATGTAATGCAAACGAGTTTATACAACTCTTGTTTTTTGTTTTTCCCAATTCCCAGTCCAGTGTCAGAAGCAGTTTTGGAGGGCAATGCTCTGGGCAAAGCACCAACATTATAAATTGGGTCAGAGTTTATTTAATTTTTTAAACTGATAAGTCTAACTTCCTACAGCGTTGCTAGCTCTTTTCACAGGAAGTCACCAGATGATGTCAGATTCAATTGCATATTCATTAAATCTGATCTCTGAACTCATATAACCAGCAGGCATGATGTGAGATGGAGAGTCAATAGCGTTACTGAAGGTGTCTAACACTGCTTGCTAAAGTCTTATTGGCTAGTGAGATCATGTGACTCGATCACTGCGCAAGTAGTTACAACTTACAACTGCACTAATGATTAAAAAAGTCAAACTCATCTCATTATCTCTAGCCGCTTTATCCTGTTCTACAGGGTCACAGGCAAGCTGGAGCCTATCCCAGCTGACTAC